>CM052281.1:4614512-4633813 GCA_028455765.1 Lasioglossum oenotherae | reverse complement strand
TTTTTAAAAAATTTATTTTTATTTAAATAATTATTTTCTGCTTTTTAGTCTTGTATGTGTGAAATTTTACAATCGATTTTGAACATTTTTATGAGATTATAACAGAGACATGTAGTAAATTTCAGACGGTATTCCAACCGCGTCCTATCGAAAACAAACGCCGTGGTAAAATGTTAAAGATGATAAGGTTCGACCTAAAATCTCGGTGTAAACTGTCCTTTCGATTGGTAACAAACATTACAGTATAATAATACGCAGTAACATTGTAAACACCGCACGGAGCTCAAACGCACACTGAGCTCCTTCGGTGCGAAGCGAGTCAGTGGAGTGGGGATGAGTCAGAGTGGGAACCGATCGTCGCGCGGGGAGGTGTAACGGTTAAATTTCTGATAGTTTATATCTCCTAAACGCATAGGCTTTTTTGAAATTTTTTTTTTGAATAATGCATTGTCATCCAGTTCTGAGCTAGGTTTAAAATTTCGAGCCTCTAGCTCATCGGGAAGTTAGTTTAAAATCAATTGCAAAATTTTCCACCGAACAGACAAACAGACAAACAAACAAACAAGAAAGCGAGCTAATAAAAACGTGGTAAAAAGTGGAAGAAAGAGAACCGACGGTGCGGTGAATTATTTTCGAGGGCGAGACTCGATACGGCCCGGTATCCCGCTGTTTTAGAACAATGCCGTCGCAGTTATTTAATAACGCAGCAGCGAGGAAAAGTCGCGGCATAAAAAGATTGTATTTTCGCCGAACAAAATTCCACGCGGACACCCCCCGTCTTTTCTCCGCCGTCTTCCCCGCAGCGAAACGCTGCGCAGCGTTGACGTTGAGTGACGCATACTGCATAATTCAACGCCCGGGTTGTAATGAATGAATTACCCCCCGCCCATCACACTTCACTGCAGTCTCCATATTGGAAGCACGCGGCACACACTCGAAAACTGTTGTGCGCGCATATTACAAGACCAACTAATTCAATTATAAAAGCAACTTTTCGGCCAACGATATTTCCGAGTCACCTGGCTTGATCGTTTCGACGCGTCCTACGGTGTGATTTTGCAATGCAATGCGAAAACTTCAAATCTTCCGAGCATCAACCCCTTGTTGCCGTAATTAACGGGTCATGCTCATCATGAATGAATTTTAACAAAGTCTAACAAATACACTGGCGGTCAAAATGATAAGTAACTCGTCTTAACGACAACGGATTTGATGCATTTTTGACAAAAATGAGTAGCTGTAGTATAAAATAGTGAAAATATTAGGAGAATTTAATAACACTGTTATATTATTCTCAACCTATCAAACATATTTAGAAAGAATATAAATTTCTGTTTCACCCCAGATTGTTGCAATTCGGCTAGAATATTATTAGCTTGCTAAAAGATCCGCTGTCTGGCATTTTAACATTTCGAAGATCAAAATGATTTTTATTTGCGAGGGAGAGAAATTTTCTTTTACAGTACAATCTTGAATGAATGTATTAGATGACGTTATTGACGGTGCTTGTTAGTTCACAATGAGAATTGCTGTCACCGTTGAAGGTTCCATCACGAGCCAAGGGAGTAGGCACGTAATCCTGCGACACGACAGTGCTCGGTCACATTCTGCAAAAAGGACGAGGGACACTGTCGATGCGTTAGGAGTGGAAGTCCTGTCAAATTCAAGAAAGCTTGGAATAGACTTTCTGGTACAATTAATTTCGTTTTGCTCAATAACAAGACTGTTTTACCTTCTAAAGAAGCGTGATAAGCTGCAACTTCCAGGAAACCGTCAGTTCCTAGTAGAAATTGGGGTTAACCATGTTACAATGGGGCATGAGGAGGTTATTATCGAATCCTATGGTTCTAATCAACTGTGAATCGCACAGCTTCGTCGCCTACTTAATCGAGTACCGAGTTAAACCGCTGTCCTATCATCCAGGTGAACAATATTCCGCGGCAGCTGCGAGACAAGACCGATGGCGCATGAACGCGTTCTTCGAATTCGCGGCAAGTTCGAGAAACAAATGTCATAAATCATAGGGGCTCCGGGCAGCTAGGCGCAAAGATAATCTTATTCCCACGCGCGATGTAAAGCTCCAAGTGCTCCGTCTTTTTCAAACCGAGACGTCTTCACATACTCCACTACGCCTCCGTTTCCCGTATCTTTCGCGCAGTAAGATTTCTCAACACTTGTTGCCCATGACCATCGATCTATCAACGCCTTTTACCTTTATCGGCAGCCGGCTCGATAAGGAACGATAGAGTTTAGGTAGAATACGGGTGCAGCTGTTTATCCACTGAAAGGGATGAAGTATTGCGCACTGCCACCGTGAAATGTCCGACAAGATGGCCGGAATTCAGGCAGGTTACGGTGAAATCTGAATTCTCTTGTTACCTCCATTTTTTCAAGTCTCGGTGTCACTTGAAATTTATGAAACTCTTTTGTAACAGCTTCATTTGTTTGCTGTGTAATTTGCTGAACCTTCGGGGGACATTATCCGAGTGTAATACGCCGATTTTTACAGAATGTGTACAGGATAATTTTCATTCATGTTTCCAGTTGTTTACTCTCGCGTAACCTTCGCTTTTAGTCGTAATGTTGGATCCAATTTTGAAAAAGTTCTTTGTACACCGACTGTATGATCGAATTTAATGGTCAAAGTATAAATATCCCAATTTTCTGAATGAATCCGCCGATCAGACGTCGGCTTTCCGATCTTTCTTTATGCAAAATAAATTTTTTGTTCGTCAATTATGACGTATTTGGTATGTAATCCAGTAGCTTTGTACCTGGCGCGGGTGCAGATCGAAGTTTCGATCCTCCAGGATCAATGGTTCAGGAGTTATGGTCGCTTAAAGTTCAGCATTTTGACAGGTCAGGGCGCCGCCATATTCGTAGTGACGACCGCGAGTCGCTTACCGAGCAGAACCGCCGGTCCTTGCCACCCCTCCTCCCCGACCTAATCCTAACCTACTCAGTAAGCGGCGCGCCACCGTCACTATAAATTAATATGGCTGTGCCCTTAACTGTCAAAAATGTTCAACTTTAAGCAAGCGTAACTCTTGAACCATTGATGCTACATGATTGAAACTTCGATCTGCAGCCGTCCCGGGTACAAATCTACTAGAATACATACATAAAGGCAGAAATTTTGAGTCCGGTAAAGTAAAGAGCAGCCAAAATCTCTTTCTATCTTTAACGAATTCAGGAAATTGAAAATAACATATGGACCTTCTTAAACCGTCTTAATCTTTTTACTGTTTTAAGCCGTTCTAAACGCGTAAAATCCGCAGTCTAGTAAATACAGAGACGCTTTATCATCGCGTATCAGAAAATGAGGATGCGTAGCGCGTGGTGTTCACGCGTGTCCCGAACAAGTGGGACAAACTGCAATTAGATCCGAAGACGCCTGCTTCGCTTATTTGTCCTCTATTGGCGGTATGGCATGGAACAATGTCCTGTTCTTCCCGAAACCGTGGCAGCCCAGGGGCGGCATAATTGAATTCAAACACTCGAGCATAATCAGCCGGCTGTCCCTCCGCGGCGCGGCGTGTGTATATCAGATCAATTCCGAATGTATCTGGAAATCGGGGTTACCATGTATGTAGAATGATGACGCAGCACCGCGAGTGCCACCTACCGTGGAACAATCGATCGGCGGTGTTTTTCATTCGCGCGCGCTTTTAACGCATGCAACACGCAACGTCGCCGCTCTATTTTCAACTGTGCAACCCCGTTTATCGTCCTGGCGGCGTGTAACCTGTCATTCGCCCCCGAGACGATGGCACACGGAAACTTATGGGCCCTCTGATAACCCTGCTTCGCGCTGCAGGTACTGTAATCCACGGTTCAATTTCACATTCGGTGAAATTCTCGCGAGAAGCCCGGGGACTGAAAGGGTTCCGAAAATTACTGTTTCGAACTGTTGTCAATATCGGTTCTGATTGATACGGCCACGAAGGACCGGAATAATGTCGTAACTGCTGGAAGCAGATCGCGGATTTGATAGATTTATAAGACAAGTGAGTAGGCGATAAAAATACTGGAAGAGTTTCACAGATGTCGATACTGTCGGAAGCTATTGAAGAAAGAATGGAACCCCTACGTGGCTCTGGTCCTTACAGCTGACGCAGACAATTTTTATATTGCATAGAGGTATGCATCCAGTTATGATATCATGTCGGTTCTATAACTGTGATTTTTTTGGTCCTGCAGTTCCGAAACTGTCTGCCAGTGGACTGAATATCCTGACCCACTGTCCCTCCAGAACCTTCCATTGTTTGCATCACGTTAAGATCACCAATGTGGAGCTCTGAATCATATGAGAACAGAGAAGGAAGACCCTAGACCCGCTAGAGGACTCCTCAATAAGGCTATCATCTAGCGAGCCCTGTCTTAGACATGGGGATGTCGGAAGGCGGTTGAGGACGGTATAAAAGTTGTTCTTTTTCTTTTCGGTTAGGCATCTGCCGATATTCATCTTGGTATTCCAAGGAAGAGATTCCAAGGAACATATTGCCCAGTCAGGGACACAGTCGCTCCAGAACCTACAGACTCTATCATCGTTAAGTGGGGTCTAGAAAAATGAGTAGGCGACGAAAATACTGGAAGCGTTTCACACAGTGTCAATACTGTCTGAAATTATTGAAGAAAGAATGGAATCCCAACGTGGCTCTGGTCCTTACAGCTGACGCAGACAATTTTTATATTGCATAGAGGTCTGCAGTCCAGTTATGATATCATGTCAGGTGTAACTGACTGTTAGTGACCTGAATGTCCTGACCCACTGTCCCTCCAGAACCTATTATGTGGTTCTGGTCCTTACTATGGAATGTGGCTACTATGGAACCCATATAGATCTGCAGTCCAGTTATGATACTTATATCATGTCAGTTCTATAACTGTGATTTTTCGGTTCTGCAGTTCCGAAACCGTCTACTAGTGAGCTGAATGTCCTGACCCGCTGTTCCCCCAAAACCTACAGATTCCACCAGCGTTAACTGGGGTCTAGGAGATCCCGTAGAATTCCGTGCGTTCTTTCTATGGACGAGCGGTCCACCAGGAAGCTAGACAGCCAAGTCTCGATCGAGGGATCGTGTCCATTTCGAGCAGCGCGTCTCGAAAGGATTACCCGGTGTGTATCGCCGGGAGATTCGGAGCTCTCACCCTGTTGGTGAATCATTCCCGAAACTCCCTGGAGAAATAGAAACATGCCGGGCTGGCTGATAGAGGGACAAAGGAGCGCCGAGTCCGCCGATAAAGCCGAACAGGAATTAAATGGGGAAAAGAAGTAGCGAAGAAGGAACGGCAGAGGTAGCAGAGAGGCGGCAGTGGTGCGACTTGCCGATGAGGTCGGAGATTGTTCGCGGGGCAGGAAGAACGGGAAGGATGAGGACGAGAGAGACGTGGACGGGGTGGGGGCGATGGGGGTCGAAGGGGGTAAGGACGAAGGGGAACGTTACTGGATACGGTGGGCGAACATTGCGGTCCAGAGGGATGAAGGAGAGAGAGAGAGAGAGAGAGTGAGTGAGGTTTACAGGGTGGTGGGAAAGGGGTAGCGACACACTGCCGTAAGCGAGAGAGAGAGAGAGGAGACGGGGACAGAGAGACGCGGCGCCGGATCCAGCAGGGTGGGGGGACGGATAGTTAGGCGGTGGGTGGATAGTCGGGGGTAGTGGGTCGGTCGGTTGGTTGGTTGGTTTGCGTGGAGGAACTGCGCGGCAGTCGAGGCCGCGAGGCTCAGTGCTGGGGAGCGCAGCATCGCGATGTGTCAGCTTCTCAGTGCCGTTCCACACGCTTACGGCTTCTTTCCTCGTTCGCACTTTTCCTTTCTCCGCGTGATCCTCGAGTGACAGCATGCTGCGTCCGCTTTAGTTCCGGGCTCTCTCCTCCGTTCTCTGCGCTTCCCGCTTCGTTCGGTGCGGGATCGTGTTCCGGTTTTCGGTTTATCGTACGCGAGTTTCGTCGTGGTCGTGTCCGCGAGTGCGTGTGTGTTTGAGTGCGTGTCAACAATCTATCAACTCTATCTGGAGTTTCTCTCTCTTTCTCTTTATCTGTTCTTTCTATCCGTCGGTGTGTCCGCCATGAACGCGAGGATCATCGCGATCATGGCACCGGGTAGCAAGGTAGCCACGCGGCGATCAGCGTTCGCCTAACGAGACAGACGGCGGAGAGCGTTCCAGCCGTCTTGCCGCCTTGGTCCGTCTCCCAGGCGATGGAAATGGATCCGTACGGGGTCAGCTGGCCGCCTCAAGGTCATGGTGTCGCCGCCAGTGGAAATGTCGGCGGCGGCAGCGGGGGCGACGGTGCGAACACGATACCGCGATGCTGGAGCAGAACGTGTAGATCGACCGAGCCGTCGCCGATGCGGCCGATCGAGCACAGCATGCGCTCCACCGAGGCGATGCGCTCGATGGAATCCATGAGATCGATGGACTCCGTGATACGGCAACCGTCCGCCGATTCTATGCGGGCCTCCGTCGAACATCATCAGTCCAGCAAGTCGTTGGAGGCGATGTCCAGGCCGATGGAACAGATACGCACCGAGCAGCCGAGATCCGCGGTGGTCGATCATCCGCAAGCGGCCTCTTCGTCCTCGATGTCCTCCGGCCCGATGAGAAGCGACATCGAGCACTACGCAATGCGCGCCATAGAGCATCCGTGCCGGCTAAAGGATCACGCGAGCTACATGCACGACCACCACTTCGGCCGGATGCACGATCACGGGTGCAGGTCCGTCGAGCACGTCTCCCGCATGCTCGAGCATCGTCTTCACGAGCAACACCCTGGACGACCGCCGATGGACCAACCGACCTGCCGTTCCCTGGAACAGACACCCTGCCGTTCCATGGATCAAACGACATGCCGGCCGATCGACCATACACCCATGAGACCGCCGACCGTCAACTACTCCTGTCGGCCCCTCGATCATGCTCCCGGAAGACCCATACCGATGGACTGTGTCATCTACGGCCCGCACACACATCCGCCGCCAAGGTTACCCAGCGAGAGCCCATTCCGCGTCAATTGTCCCGTGCACAGCCCCTTCCGTTACAGATTCCCCAACGGCGCGGGAACTGATTATCACTCGCATCAGGTAAGACCCCATCGAGAAATCGTACATCGTCGATCCTATATCCTCGGCTTCATGTCAGAATTGCCCAAGTCCAAACAGGTAAATTTTACAGGCGATTAAGGGGCTAGACTCGTTTCGAGGATTGCTAGGGTGCTGGTAGTGGGCCTCGAGGGACGAGGAACTTAGGAGCAATGCGAAAAGTGGTGGCCCCTGGTTCTTCATAACCTCGGGCATCAACTGCTTAGTTGAATGTCCCGGGGGTGGGTGTTTACGAGGGTTCGCCCTCGGTTTTAGCCTCCCCC
The DNA here is from genome assembly GCA_028455765.1 of Lasioglossum oenotherae. Taxonomy (NCBI): domain Eukaryota; kingdom Metazoa; phylum Arthropoda; class Insecta; order Hymenoptera; family Halictidae; genus Lasioglossum; species Lasioglossum oenotherae. The sequence continues at coordinate 4,626,451 of CM052281.1, read as the reverse complement.
TTAAAAAAAAGGATTGCAAGCCTTCTCATTTCTCCATAATGCAAAGATGGGGGTTTCAGTAGTCGAAAGCGCCAAATAAGAAGTCCTATTTTTACGTTTTCAAAGCGCAATTTACATGATGCGTAAGCATACTGCCATCGCAGCTTTATGAAAACAGCTACGTGAGCAGTTCGCTTCCGAATAATGCAAATTACCCCTCGAAAACGTAACAATAATACCTTTGAGGGCGTTTGCCGCCTAGATTGATCTTTCATCTTGCGCTTTTGACTGCTGAAGAACCCCATCTTTGCAACCCCGGAAACGTGAGTCTACCCCCTTGAAGCGAAACTATTTTGCTTTACACGGAGATCTTTTCAAACTATGTTTACATCCAGACACTATTTAAAGAAGAACTTGATTTGAAAGTGGAAATTTATAAAGATTTTAAAAGTAGAAATTGAACTATCTAACAAGGCGAAGCTGAAGACCCAATTTTCACAAAAAATCATGGACTTGGGCAGTTTTCATATGAGGCCGACGATCTGCCTGTCTCTATCTTGGTTCGAGATTCTGCCGCGAATATCGCGAGCTAGATACGTAGTCACCGATGATCCGCACAGATGCTGGAGGAGTGCGACTTCCGCCGAGTTCTTAAGAGCAAGAGTTACGGAAATTCGTGTGATGTCGGGCGGGATGCTGCTCGAACTACTTCGCGTGTTTGCCGGAGTACTTAGTCATCTTGTCGTTGAATGAAAATCGTAGTTGAATATCGGATCACGTAGATAAGTAGCCTGGAAGAAGAGCTCGAACGCTAAAATGCTAGTCACGAAGACGCAACCTCCGACGAGCTCTGGGTGGTACGACTTTAAATGTTAGTGGATCGTTCTTACTGAAATTGTTGTAATTAAAATAGTCTTAGGTATCACTTCTTCAATCCTCGTCCACTCTACTAATTATACAAATCTTTGAATCCTTTATGTTAGGTGTGTAAAGGAGTCTTTATATAATACAAGATTATGTTTGGAAGCATTCATCATCATTTCGTGGTACTTTTTCCCATCAAGTAGGGTAGGTCTCCTGGCTACGAAGTCATCGATGCATTTTCTGACCTTTTCTATGGAGTTGTAATGTTCCCCGGACAAGATTGCGTTAGAGCGACCTGAACAGATGATAGTCTGTAGGGGCCACGGCTGGGGAGTATGCCGCATGCGACACGACTTCCACTCCTAACGCATCGACAGTGTCCCTCGTCCTTTGTGCAGAATGTGACCGAGCACTGACCTGTCGCAGGATTACGTGCCTAATCCCTTGGCCCGTGAAAGGTTCTTTTTCTCTTCGGTTCATCGTATACATTCGTTAAATGTTGCTCGCACAAATCCGCAGTAATTGTTTAGCCAGGTTGAAGTGTGACGCCTTTCAAATCCCACTGAAGTGGCAGCAACAATTTTTTGTCGTGAATATTGCTGCGGACCTGCAAGGCTCCATTATGATTTCGTGCATGAAACTACTCTTTTCAAACCGAGGAAGCAGTCACGTCGCTGTATCAATTCCGCGTCTTTTGATTTCTTCGTTCGGTTCGAGGGGGATCAAGCTTTCTGAATTTGACCGACCTTTTTGAGGCGGAGAGACATCGGTTGCGTGTAAGAGGATATCTTTCAAGCGGAAGATCGACACTTTAGAACGTCACCGTGTAACTTAGACTCAAGTTACGACCGATTGGATAAGACGGCTCCGAAATTTATTTGCACACCTAATAATACTGCTCGAATTTGTTGCGTTCGTTCAGTCCTGGATGACTAATAAAATTGACTTCATGGAACTGACTAGTCACGATGAATTAACGTTCGGAGAATTTGAGGTACACGGTATGATGCAAGTGTTAATGCACCATCCCTCCTAAAATTATGGTTGTTAACAAAATACACGTCCCAATCATTACTTCGTCAAACTTCACATGCTCCTCAGGTTAGAATCTTTGATTCCTCCACAATTGTGCTGAAGATCGAAGCATTCGTTTAACATTGGATTAAATTGACGATCGAAACGTTTGAATCGTATCATACTAGATCAACTTTTTCTCGAAAAGCAAATATATCTTTTACAATTTCGGTTATCCTGTTTCTTTGCAAGATAAAACGCTTTTGTTATTAAGTGAATCAAAATTAATTATACTCGTGTTTCTAATCGGCGTTAACACATGGCCGCGCGTCTTGTCGTTGAGTTATTGAATAAAAATCGTGGTGGAGTGTAAAGAATTCTAATAAATATTAATTTGTGAGAATGTGTCCAGAAAAATGTTAGTCACGAGAAAACATCCTCCGCAGATTTCTAGGTAGTACTATCTAAACATCGGTGAACCTCCTAAAAAAATATTGTTATTAAAAGGAGACTCATGTCAATTACTACTTCTTCAATCCTCACAGGCTCTTCGAGTAAAATTTACACATTTTCTGTACCGAAATATTGCGAAATGATTGCTGTTTACTTGTGCTGAAACTCCATCGACCCATTTAAAGATGATGTTACGATACAACGCAATTCGTTGAACCAACTGACGCGCACAGTTCGCGTCGCTTTGTCTCACAAGAACAGACCTTTGCTTTTAATCGTAATGTTCCTCGCTGAAATACAGAAGTTAATCGAACATCCACAGCTTGTATATATTGCACGTGAGTTGGGAATTAGATTTCTCCACGATTAAGCTATGATCCAATTTAATGGATCTGGAAATGGCGGCTTTCCGTTCTGTCCTTTCACAATCATTGAAATTACAAATACGCTTGCATGGTGGGGTACTGAAAACACAATTTCGTTATTCGAGCACGTATGATCAAATTGCTCAAAATCCGAAAGGACCTTGTCAATTTTCCAAACTCAAACGAACCAGTTATTCTCTTGTAACTGTAAAACGAAAGAAAATCACGGACGTCCTAAATATTGTAAAATTTTGTTTAATTCTGCTGAAATACGATCGATCCACTGAACAATAAATTCAGATCTTGTAAAATTCCCGATAATACTAAAACCTATATCATGTCATCAATATTTCATGGCCAGACGGCGGATCTTTATGCATATTCATGGCTTCTGGAAATTTTCAAAATCTGCTGGAATATAAATTTCCAGAGAATTCTGTACGATTTTTATCTATTTTCGCACCATAAAGACTACTACCACTGAAAATGAGATTTTACGTGATTCCACTTTCATTCAAGTCGACTAGAAAAAAGGAAAAATTGCATAAACATGCGCAGTCTATTCATGACATAAATTTCTACGGACTTAACCATTCGGGGACGACATCAGTACATCATACTAAGAATATTTTAACACATTACCGACCGGTGATTATTGGTTCGTGGCTAAGTACTTTTTAACAGTACACCTACCGAGCACTAAAAACAATGAAAATGTTTTAGTATTTACACATATTTCTTGTATTAAACATAAATATTACACTATTTAGTATTTAGACATATTTTTTGTATGGCTATATTTATTGAAATGCTTAAATATTAATTACAAACGAGTCAAATTTTATTTCATGGACAAAATGATAAGGCACCGTTGTACACACACAAAATTTCATATATTTTATGTCGTGAAAGCTCAGTGGAAACGAATTATATTCTCGGATGAAGAGAAACCAAAATGGTCTAGATGGATACAAGTATTATTTCCATGATTTAAGAAAGGAACAAAGGATAATTTTGAAGAATTTCTCAGACGCTTTCATCGCGAGTTACTGAAATCATTTCGTTATACAAGCGCGTATGATCAAATTGCTCAAAATCCGAATAGAGTCTTGTCAATTTTACAAACTCGAACGAACAAGTTAAAATGACTGGCTGCAGATGTTTTATTTCACAATTATTGAAATAATAAAAATGGTTGTATAGGAGGAATATCACAGTAGAAGCAGCGGAAAGTCGAAATGGAATCAATCCTGTAATTTTTCTAAGGGTACATCGCGGATCTTTATGCAAAATAAAAATTGGTTTCGTCGATTGCGAGAAATAGAAACCAAATTGAATGTTGCTTTTCCTTTTCCCTAAATGATTTTAAGAGAGGGGAAATATATTTCTCAATTTTTCACATTTCCCAACAATGTTTAATTTCACCTACACAATTTTCCTATGAACGCATAAAGATCCACAGTATACTCGGTAGGTTTTCTATTTTTTTATTAAGCCGTAAAACATGTGCATAACAAATGAAAGAAGTCTTCGCTAGGGCTTCTCGGTAATTTGTGAAACAGTGTTGGCGGGTTGAAATAAGTATTGCTAGGCTGTTTCGGATATCTGTCGGTCCCGTCTGCGCGGAGATATCGTCGAATTCTTTCGCAGCTGGCATTCTTAACGATCGCCAGCCGAGAAAATCTGACGATCAGTTTTTCTCTGTACGAGGGAAACCGTCCGCAGGGAGCTGTAGGTGCTCTAATACGTAATGGTTACGTAAGAAGAGTATGCAGCATGTCCTAAATAAGAAACGGGGATAGCGGAGGCTTCGTTGCACTTTACTCGTTGCCCAGGTACAGTTGTATTTATCCGGGAATTTTAAACTATTCGGGACGCGACGTATCGCGCGGCGCGGTATATAATTAAGCGATATTCGACTAATATTGATGTAATGTGGAGCTCATTAAAATTTCATGCATACCTTACAAAATTCGTTCGCGCCGCCGGGAACAGCCGACGCCGACTTTCGGACCGATTTTCCGGTTCGTCATTAATTTTCAAGCATTCTGGAATCTGTTTTCCGCACTGCCTCGCGCGAAACTCGCTCTGTTATTTTAATCCAACCGCCGACCGTAAGAAATCCACGCGTAGTGGCAGCCGATCTAGCAGTTCGTTCAGATTTCAGCACTATTTGGAAGTTCGAGGATATAACTAGACTGTAGACCTTGATGCATTCATGAAGAAATTGTTTCGGGGTGAAATATAAAACAGTAAAGGATTAGAAACGTTTCAGAATATTGCAATGTTCTTCAGAACGTAACAAAATCAGTAAGGGATGAAATTAATTTTTATTTTAGTCCTGCTTCCCACAACCAATGTAGGATATTTTTATTTTGCATATGCAGTCGGTGTACAAAGTATTCATACATCGTTTAAAAGCGAATAAATTTTTCAAAATTGGTCTCAGCAGCTTGAATTTTTTTGAGACATTAGAAGAGTTTGTTTACTAGCTAATGTGTAAATAATTTTTTTTTGTAATTGTTATTGGTCGCAATTACGAAGGGAACAGTAAAGACCACGATTTTTAAATGTTTTATCTGTGTCTGTAATGAAAATTTAATACATGTATTTTGTAAATCTAAGCAAGTTACATTAGGTTGTCTCAAAAGTTGGTTTTCGATGCATGCACATAATGCAAATTCATATTAAGAATTACTAAACTATTAACATAAACATTATCGTATTGTTTGTATTTATTTAGCGACATTAAAGGAATACATTCCGGAAGAAACTTTTGGGACAACCGAATATATACAGTAGCGGACAAAAGTTTAAGACCACTCTAAAGAAGGCGACAACTTTTTAAATATTGTACTATACGATTTGAAGTTTTGTGGGAAGCTAGAGCAATTAGTTTACTAAAGGATGTCAAAAGAAACTTTTTCAAAAATTGCAATTGACGGGATTGTTGAAAAAATACTAAAAGATCCATTTTTAACTTTTTTATGTGGGCCTATATTGAAAATTTTAAAAACACGTTTTGTAGATCAGCGTCAATTAAACATATTCTGAAAATTTTGTAAAAATCGGTCGACGATGGTAAAAATTGCAGATTTTCACGATTTTCGGCAATAATTCGTGAAAATCTGCAATTTTTACCATCGTCGACCGATTTTGACGAAATTTTCAGCATATGTTTAATTGAAACAGGTCTACAAAACGTATTTTTTAAATTTTCTATATAGGCCCACATAAAAAAGTAAAAAATTCAACTTTTAATATTTTTTCAACAATTCCGATCAATTGCAATTTTTGAAAAAATTTCTTTTCACATCCTTTAGTAAACTAATTGCTCTAGTTTCCCAATAAAGTTCAAATCGTATAGTACAATATTAAAAAAGTTCTCGTCTTCCTTAGAGCGGTCTTAAACTTTTCTCAGCTACTGTAGGTTCGGTGCAAGGTTCACGAACGAAAATTAGTAATTCTGTCAAGAAAGTGTTCATTTTCAAATGCTTGTTGAAATTATAATTCTTATTAAATTCTATCAATATCGACATTGTCGGCATCGCTAAACATTTCGAAAGTAACATTACTTGTCATATCCAGTCCGCCTAGAATGCTGCAACCCGTCGAACAGTGGTGCACGTCACTTGCTGCATAACTGTCTCGCGCGCCTATGACATACTTAACGCGTACACCTCTGTTGGTCGGATTGCCGTGTTTCGGGGATATTTTAAACCGTTGATAACTAGAGAACGCAGCCGAAATCGTAATTTTTTCATTCTTCATTTTCGTTTTATATCGTCACGGAGAACCTCCCCTCAAAGTTTCTCCCACCTGTGATCGAGTACTGTGTATAAAAGCTTGAACTAAAGCAAGAACTTCTCAGGTTCATCGTGGCAGGCTTTTTTCTCCGGAAAAAAAGGATCGTTTCCTGTTTAAAGAGGCACTCTCAGGATAGAATTAGCCGCGCCGAGGGAAACCGCAGCTCGGGTCGTGATACCTGTATCATGTTCTGATCGCCAAATGAAATAATAAGGTAATGAAACGTGAACGCATCGCGTGCTCGCGATTCACAATGTTTAACGCGCGGCTCATATTACCGCGGTATAATTAGTCGCCGCGACGTTGCGTTTCCTTTGAGGATCCTAAATAAGATTATCCAGGCGGCGCGGTGGCGGCTGCAGTGATCCCATCCGAAGGTTGCGCTTGTTACGTGACCGTGAGAGGACTACGTAGAGGGATCAATTCATGATTATGGATTTTGGCCCGTGTCCTGTGCTAAATTAGAAACACCGACACCGCCGGAAACTTCCCTTAAGTGATCGACTGGTCCCCTGCCATCTTCTTATCCGTATGTACAGGACACTATCTTCTCAATATATCTGATCCAATTTCACACACATACAGGGTCACTCTTATTAATACTCGGACACTCTTGGGGAGACGATAAATTCTTTAACCACTTCGGTTATGGCGTCCTCGTTTAAGGACGTACTAAATAAATATGTATTTGAATTCGGCAAGTATTATTGTTTCTAAACGTTGTCCATAATTCAGTCCAAAGAACTGCTTAGCAAAGTCATGATTTTTTCCAGGAATAAATAATTCGTGATCGAACGGGTTAGTGTTCGACCAAAATACTAAAATACCTGTTTGTGCGGACCTATATAGACAATTTAAAAAATACGTTTTGTAGATATGTGTCAATTATACATATTTTGAAAGTTTTATCATAATTTCATTGTGGTATCATTATTCATGATAATAAACATTGAAACCTTCTTACATTTTTGTCTGTATTTTTGCTGTTACAAGTAGACAGTAGATTTCATGCATTTATGACAAAAAAATGAGTAATTGTTAAAATACCGCTGTACTATCTTATACAGTTTTAATGTAAAACAAAACAGAGTAATTATGAAAGTACTACTACGTCACTATACAATATTATTAATGTGAAAAAAACGAGTAATTATCAAAATACTGCTATATTACTCTATATTATTAATGTGAAACAAAAGTGAGTAATTATTAAAATACTGGTTCAACACTAACTATACACTTAAAAATACTACTGTATTATTAACTATATACAATTAAAAATACTACTGCAACTATACATTTACAAATACTGCTATACAATTAAAAATACTGCTGTAACTATACACTTAAAAATACTACTGTAACTATACAGTTAAAAATACTGCTGTAACTATACAGTTAAAAATACTGCTGTATTATTATCCATACATTTAAAAATACTGCTGTATTATGAAGCTAAATATACTGCAGTATTATTAATACTACATTTAGTATTATTAAAAGTATATTCAAAAGTTTCACTAAAATTCCTGCTATATTACTATATATTATTAATGTAAAACAAAAATGAATAATTATTAAAATACTGGTTTATTACTAACTATACAGGTAAAATTCTTGCAGTATTATTAACTATACTGCAACTATACAGTTAAAAATACTGCTGTAACTATACAGTTAGAAATACTGCTGTATTATTGTTTATACATTTAAAAATACTGCTGTATTATGAGCTATGCAGTTGAATATACTGCAGTATTATTAATAGTACATTTAGTATTATTAAAAGTATGTTTAAAAGTTTTACTCCAATTTCTTGTCATTCAGGTACAAAATTTGTATTTTGCATAAAGATCTGCTGTCTACATATCTACAGAACATATTTCTAAAATTTTTCAATACAGGCCTAAATAACAAAGTTGCAAACAATGCCATTCAGTATTTTCTCAATAATTCCGACCAACTCCAATGTTTTCAAAATTTCTTTCCCACGCCACGTACTGAACCAATTGCTCTAACTTCTAAAATAATCCAAGTCGTATGACCGAATATTCAAAATGTTATCGATTTTTCAAGAGTGTTTGAATATTAATGGGAGAATATTAATATTTATTAATCCTTGTGCCAATATTCGACATTGCCATTCAGTAACGTTGTCGCTACTGAATATTTCAATATGCTTCGGATGCACATTAATTTATAATTAAGTAAGAAATTAGGAATTTCCAACGATGTTGCTATTTGTCAACAAGATCATGTAAAGAATGTTGTACGAGGCTAATACAATAATTGAGCAGACCTAATTAGGCAAATTAAGAAAATTAAAATTAACAAACTAACAAAATGTAAATTACAAAATTTTATTTCATTTTGCATCTCTCTTCAGAATAAAAAATGAATAGAAAATCTCCTCCAAAATCTTCTCAAAATAGAAATTTCCTCAAAATCTTCTCAAAAATCTTCTCAAAAATAGAAAATAATTGACTAAGCGTCGTCAACAAAATATTGAAGACTCCTGTAACCGTTCTCTGAAAAATCTTCTACCCAGATGGCATGCCAACGAGCTCCAGGAGATTGTTAATAATTTATGTACGCCGTTCTTGAGGGTAGAAAATCTGTAGCAGACGGTCGAGAAAAAAAATCAAGAAACACCGTAAGCAAATTAAAGTACTCCCAGCGTTCTTGCAGCTAGGAAATATTTAATTCCCCCGGAATTATAACGTAAGTTGTTAATTATTCAGCCGTTTAGAGTTAGCGGTAGAAAGCACTTCCATTGTCGAGTCGTTTAAGCTTATTCCAGGAGGAAGCAAAAAATATAATCTTGCTCCCTAATTAGCAGTTTTAGGACGTGCTACGTTTCCGTCTCATCGCTGCAATGGCTCCGGGCGGAATGATTGCGAGCGTTTCTTCTAATTTTGCAAATGACCAACTCGCCGTTAGCGTTTTCTTGCGGGGGGCGTTGTGTTAATTAGACGGGGCGGGTGTTTGCGCGAATTTACGCGCATTCGCGACATCCCCCAACATCATAGCATTTTATAGAAAAATACCAGGGACAAAAAATTAACAGTTATTCTAAAATTCTCTACGATAAAAATCATTAATAACAAGTTGATTATTATTGAAGATATAATACAAAGTGCGGAGTTCTGTATCATAGAAGGTGGATCGGAGTTCGAACATCTGATGTAACTTGATTTATATTGTAAGAAATAATTTTTCATTGAAATTACGTTTGCACAAAATTTTCAGGTTTGGGGTCATTTCAAGGTCATACTGTATATTCTGTTAAATTCGTCTCGACGTCAGAAATAATCCAATGATGTCCAAAACATATGGTGCCATTTGAAAAAGTCAAGGTGACCTTTACTTTTTTACGTAAAAAACATTTTTTCAGATTTAAGAATATGCTCACCAAGTACAGAGAAACTTTTGTCTAAAACATTTTTTAATTGCACTACTGGAAATGCCTGAAAAATGGCGACACAACTTAACTGACACATCCTGTATATATGTATACAGGGTGTTACTTCCAGTGGCCAGATAAGAAAATGTTTGGAACAAACTGAATTAGTTTTTAGTTGGCTACAAAATGGAAAATTCAAGAAACGCAAAGGTCACCTTCATTTTTTAAAAAATGGCACTACATATTTCTTAGTACATAATATTATTGTTTATGTTGAGACGAGTTCAACGGCCTAGTATACTATGACCTTGACGTGACCTCAACAGCAAGGTATTAACAGTAAATCAGTTGTTGGCATTTCCTTCGAGAGATCAATGTCTTAACGTATATCAACAAACCAAGCCTGCCTTACTGTTAAGGTCACGTCAAGGTCGTAGCATAGAGTTGAACTCGGTTTGACAGCAACAACAATATTATGTACTCAACAATACGTAGTGTTTTATTAACCAAAGATGATCGTGTTACAGTCTCGTGTGTTTTAATTATAATTAAGAAATTGCAATACTTTTGACAGTGTTCGGGTAAGTGTTTGTTGGTATAGATCATGTTAATTGTTGCTCATTAAAGTGTGGATAACTCGAGTGTTTGCTTCCATTTCGCCATAGTGTTATTGATTCCATAAGTCACAGGACATTTATTCAAATTTGAATGCAGACGAATTTTTGTTATTGAAGGGCCTGCATTGTGAGATAAAAATGGTACTTCTTATGATATAAAAATGGCACTTATTATGAAATAAAAAAATGGTACTCACTAATTTTTTCGAAATAAGTAAAATATTATTATTATTATTATTTATACAATAATATATATTATTATTCTCATATTTTCTAATTTTTAAAATTTAAGCTGGGTTTTCCAATATGGCTTCCAGAGTTGTCCGTAATCATCCTACAATTTCTTAGTCTCTTTTTTGCAACATTTATTCAAACAGTACATGTATATATTTAATTTTGTATAATAGCTAAACCTAATCAAAATAAAACCATAAAATCAAGTTGGTATTCTTTAATTACCATTTTGTTGAGGATGAGTAAGTGTCTGGTGTGATATGGACAGGAGTGTACGAACTTATCGATAGACTTTTGATTTGATGCAGGTATTAGAAAAATTAAAGGACTTTAAGGATATATCAATATGCACTTTTCAACTGTCTAGTCATTGTATGGAAGGAAGGAAATTCGAATTGACTCGTACGTCTAGCAATGAATGAAGACAATTTTTATTTTCTATAAAAATCCGCCGTCTACGCGTCAATTATTTATTGTTCCTGAGCAGCCAGCCGGCTTGCTGCCGCTAAATCGCGTATAACGGGGGCGCTAATACGCCCACAAAACTTTCAACGCCGCCTTCATCAAGGAACAAAAGCTGCGTCGTGTTCTTCGCGCGTGTAAAAATCCGCCATTAAACCGGGGAATATTAAAAACTTTCCGTTATGAACCGCATCAAATTGCATTTAACGTTTGTTCCCGGGGGCTAATCTCTGAAAAGTCGAACCCTCCGTCCTTCTCGCTTGCTCGTTCTAATGGACGTGCTCCTGTCGCGGCTAACTGAATCCTAACACAAGATGGCGGAAGAATCACAATCAGGCCAACGTCAAAGGATTCCTCGTGGAACACGAAATGAAAGGTACTTCATTTCCTCGAGAAACGGAGACGAGAATTTCTATGAATTCCACGGAAACTCCGACTTTCTAACCACGTTACAACACTCGATAATTATGCTACATTTTACGCGTTTCCATAGAATTGCATAAAAATTTATTCGTATTTCATTAATAGGTGGAAAATTCCGACCTAACCATGTTATAATTAGTCTCACGCATTTTCGACGGAAATGACTAAATTAAAACGGCAGAGTGATTAAAACAATTTCATCCTGGACTCGACCTCCTGGACACTCTAGCTTTTGGACACTCTTCTAGCTTCTGGACACTACTCTAGCTTGTGGACACTACTTTCTGGACACTACTCTAGCTTCTGGACACTACTCTA
>CM052281.1:4582800-4614412 GCA_028455765.1 Lasioglossum oenotherae | reverse complement strand
AATTTCGTCGAATATTTTGCTGCTAAAACTTTTATTACAAAAATGGTGCAGAATCAATCTGAACAGCCCTAAAACGTAGACTCGATAACCACCGTTCGTTCCAGAGAAGCGTTAACCGACCTCTGACAGAGTCTTGCGCAATTCGTGAAACGCATTACCGGCGCGAATCGATCATTCCAATTTATACTAGCCATCTAGCCGGCATAAAGCGAGCGTATCACCTGTTCATCGACACTTATGAATCATCTTCTAACATATACCTAAGCTCAATTCCCTTGAACGGTTGTAATCGACTTTCCGCACTTTGTTCGATCGCGACAGGAATTTATTTCTCCTCTATTTCTCCGGTCGTTTATGGAGCTGTTCAATTTATAGAAATTTTAATCTCTCTCTCTCTCTCTCTCTCTCTCGCGAACAGAAAGAGAGAAAGAGAGAGGGGAAAGAGGGGAGATAATCGAGTAGGTGTGATTCGTGCGAATAAACTTATAAAGTTCGAACGGTGGGAGTGTGCAGCCTCCTAACTGTTCCATCCAACCCCTTCGGCGCTCCACACCCCCATAGCTTATATCCCCATATAGCCCACTCCCCCCTCAGACCGGTTCTCATTTTCTCGTTAGCGTTTAGATAGGAACACCAATTTCAGAGAGCGTCGACCGAGGTCAGCAATTAAGCACTTCCCGTCGCCCATCGTTTTCCCTCGAGGACTAATTATTGTCCAAACGGACTAACTGTTTCGATACACAACGCTCGAGGACGCTGTGTGCTGCAAGCACAATAATCCTTCCACGGTGTGCCGCTTCTCGTATAGTCATTAGGGTGGCTCTTATTTCCTATTGTCAAAACATTTATGCCCCAGAGTTGTTCCAAATAATTAAAAAAAAAAACCCGTGCAAAGTTTCAGCTCGATCGGATTGCGGAAATACGTGCCCCAAAACAATTAGACATTAAAATCGTTTTTCTCCAATATCTTCTAAACTGTTTGCCGCGTCGAAAAGTGTGTCAGACAAACCCTGTAGATCTGGACAGGCTGCGTCTTTTGTGTCGTATTCCTTTTTTTCGTTGAACAAACGGTTCTCGAGAAAATTGAGAGAAACGTCAGACCAAAATCCAAAAAGTTTCTTCTGATATTTGAAAATTGAAGTGTCGTTTCATTAACTTTTATTGATTTACAATAGCGAGAAACGTGTTTTTTCTTTTCGAACTTGCGGACAATATTTCTTTTAATTATAGGATCCAATTTTTTTGACAATAATAACTGTTATTTGTGTTACTTTTTTTTGTAACTGTTATTTTTAATAATCCTGTTCTTCGAACTTTTTCATTACATTTTGTGTACATTATCTTAAATTTTAATAATAATAAACTGTTTATTAATGAATTTTATCGTAGTTTTAGAATAACTGTTATTTTTGGCCCCTGGTATTAATGTTTGATCGTTTTAGGGTACGTTTTCCCGTTATCTATGTACACTGAAACTTTGCAGAGGTTTTGTTTTGAATTTTTCGGAACAACCCTGGGGAGTGCCGTATCAGAAATTCAAAAGTCGAGAATAAGAGCCACGCTAATAGTCGTGTTATGGTATACAGGGTGGTCCACGCAATTGTTTCAAGTCATAACTCCGTTATTATTGCATTTACGAAAAAATGCCAAAGGAGAAAGATAAATGGTTCGAAGAGCACTACATCTGTAGGCCTTTAAATTTTTTTTAGATGCAACAGTGCATGTGCAATTAACAATTGCATAATTTCTTTAAATAGACATGCATACTCTTTTTTACACACAGATCGATTCTTCTGTTCATTCTACGTAACAAATGATTAGGGTACCATGGCAAAAAATTATTAGATCTCGAGATATTTTCAGGAAATGTCTTTATTGAAGAAGATGCTCAAACGCTTCTCCATTACATTCTAAACATTTCTTGTAACGTTTTTTTATTGTTTGCATAACTGCGTTTATACATCAATACGTTCAATAAAGACATTTTTTGAAAATATCTCGAGATCTAATAATTTTTTGCCATGGTACCTTAACCATTTTTTACGTAGAATGAACAGAAGAATCGATCTGTGTAAAAAAGAGTATGCATTTCTATTTAAAGAAATGATGCAATTGTTAATTGCACATGCACTGCTGCATCTAAAAAAAATTTAAAGGCCTACAGATGTAGTGCTCTTCGAACCATTTATCTTTCTCCTGTGGCATTTTTTCGTAAATGCAATAATAACGGAGTTATGACTTGGAACAATTGCGTGGACCACCCTGTAGTGCGTAGTCGTCGCGAATCGACATACAACCGTGTCCTCTCCTTTCCCGAAACACGGGATCATTACGAAATCTCAAGTGACGAACTTCCTAGCTACGGATTCGGTCCACATTTCACGGATTTCACGCGGCACACTTTGCGCACTGCGCTCTTTGTCGACGGCAAATGTTCGCACCGACGAGCCTCGGTCCTTTGACCACTCGGGCTTGAAGACGAAACTGCACCGTGCGGAGCAACGTGGATTTTACAGCTGATTCTACGAACCCTGATCGACCGAGATACGCTTAGCGAAACCGACCTTTGTCTTCCGATTCAGGGTCAACCGAACAACCGTATCAAACCATTGAAACAGATTTAACCATTAATCCCTCCGTTGCCGTGGACGAAATATCTAGATGTCGGAAAATCGTTCGTGAGCTGGCACAAGATGCACCAGATAAAGTGTTACAAGATGTTTTCTCAGAATCTAATGAACATATCGAATTCATTTCTCTTTAAACTTAATAGCAGGGACCAACAATAACAATTATTCTAGAATTTTCTACGATAAATAAAAAGTTGATTACACTGTCCAACCAATTTCAACTCTCTTCATGTTCCCTAATTACTGTTCGGTCCCTCTTAGGGAGTTTTTTGCGCTGATTCCGAATCTGTCCTTAATTTTTCTCCTATACGCACAGTTTTTGAGGAACATGGCTTTGAAAAAAAAATTCATATTTTTCAACTTTAAACAAATATTGTGATGTTATTATAGAAGATATTGAATTGTTCTTTGCAGCAAAAGATTCTGCAGACTTTCCCGAATACAGTGATATATAATATTAATACAGTATGATTGTCTAAACATGTTTAAACAATGATTAAAGACGGAGAGACACCACTTTTACACCAATTTTTGAGGATATTTTTCAATTTATCTCAAGAAATAAGGGTCCAGCGGAAAATCGAACTATACCACGCGATAGAGCAGACTTTTATCTTGAGAAACCCCCATTTGAAGTTTGCGACGTCGACGTTTTTTTCGAACCAGAAAGCAAAATATCTTCGCCCGACATGAGTTGATTTCTCTGATTGATAACTGTTATGAGTAGACTGCGGATATCTTTATGCATTTATGAATAAATTGGTTGGGTGAAATATAAAACAGTAAGAGATTAAAAAAATTCAAGAATGTTCTAATGTTACTTTTAATGTAACAAAGTCGTTAAGGAATGAATTCAATTTTTCTGTTATTCCTGCTTCCCACAATCAATGCAATACATTTTTATTTTGCATAAAGATCCGCATTCTAGTTATGAGCGATGAAAATTAATTTATTTCATCGAATAACTGTTATGAGCGATCAAAATTAATCTTATCGATAACTGTTATGGACGATTGAAATAAATTAATCTCATCTATAACTATTATGAGCAACCGAAATGAATTTCTCTCATCGATAACTGTTATAAGTGATTGAAATAAATTTCAATTATATAAAGTTATTTGGTTGTACTAGTAGCACAGAATATTGTACACACATTCGTATGGTATTAAAAAGAGATTCAATCTGTTTTTAATATTCAAATATCCGTGCAGTATTTATTTTACATTAAGTAACAAATATTTTTTTTTTAAATATGGAGGAAATATTCATGAGAAAAATATTTATTTCTCATCATAAAATGAATCTTTATTTCATATTAGAAATAGAATATTTTTTCCTAATATACAGAAAATAATTATTTCATATTATGGAAAAAAATATTGTTTCTCCTTATAAAATGAATCTTTATGTAATATTCGAAATATTAGAGATATTATTAGTGCTCTAATCTGTTTTTCCCAAATTCGGATAAATTATGAAATTCTGGGTAAAAACGTATCATACGAAGTGGGACTAGCTGATGTATCGAATGCTGCGGTGTGCCGATGCACCCCGCCAATCCTGCAGTTCCGAGATGAAAACGGCGTAGCACTCCGTCGACCAGCATAAGTTATTTCGAATGGCGTCCATATTGTCGTTATGCGCGCATAAAGGTACATAGTTCGCGGCCGAGAACGATAACGCAGCTCTACCTGCGTGTAATTCGTTACAGCCCGGCCAACCATAGTAATGCGGAACGCAGATCGAATGTCTGCGCGGATTAATTAGTGTAGAAATATCGTTGCCAGGAGTAACGGCCAGACAGTAAATAATGTTCGTATACGTCGCTCTTCGAACATTCGAATATTTCAGTGACGCAAACATTCCTACGTGAACCCATTTTAGCATTTATGACAAAAACGAGTAGGCGCAATTTAAGACAGTGCGTATAAACACATTAGAAGGATTGAACATACTGTTGCATTAATTTCAATCTATTAAACACGTGTGACCATAATTATGAGAGTAGTCCAAGTCATATATTTCGAGATATTTAACGGAAAAGGGGGCTGGTTTTTACTTTACTGGACTCAAAATTTGTACCTTTCTCCTATAAATTATGATGTATTTGGTATGTAATCCAGTAGATTTGTTCCCGGGGCGGAGCAGATCGAAGTTTCAATCCTGTAGGATCAATAACTCAGGAGTTATGGTCGCTTAAAGTTGAGCATGTTTCCAGTTTTTTGACAGGTAAGGGCGCTGCCATATTCGTTTGTAGTGACGGTCGCACGTCGCTTACTGAGTTGGTTAGGATTAGGTCAGGAGGGTGCAAGCGGCTCGTGGTCGTCACTATAAACCAATATGGCGGCGCCCTTACCTGTCAAAAACACTGCAGATTGCTCAACTTTAAGCAAGCATAACTCGTGAACCATTGATCCTACAGGATCGAAACTTCGATCTGCAGCCGCCCCGGGAACAAATCTACTGGATTGCATACTAAATACGTCATAATTTGTAGGAGAAAGGCACAAATTTTGAGTCTGGTAAAGTAAAGAGCAACCCAGCTTTTGTGCTATACTGACGCTAAAACCGTCGCGCGTGCGCCAAAAGAAGCGAACGATATCTCATCACTAGACTGCGGATCTTTATGCAAAATAAAAAATGTTTGCATTGATTGCGAGGCATAGGAGCCAAATAAAAATTTCATTCTTTTTTGATTATCTTGCTACTTCGAAACTAATACACTGGTGGCGTTAAATCTTTTTATTACCTCCACTGTTTTAAATTGTACGTATCCATTTTTGTCATAAATGCATAAAATCCGCAGTCTATTCATCACTGATAGAAATCAGTGCGTAGGATTAGAATTAGAATTTTGATAAAAAATTTCCGGGTGTTGCTCGAACAGGCGCAAAAAAAAAAAACAAAATATCAGCAAGTTGCCAGAGGACACGTTGCGCGAAGTTGCGGAAAGTGCTCGAGCAATATTGGAGTTATATTGTTTTGGCAAGGGGAGGTTGTTCTTTGCGGCTGACTCTCGGAAGTTCTCAATCAGAAGTTTCGAATGCAACCGCGAAGTAGAACAGAGGAAATCCCAGAAGTTGCGACGAATCTTTGTCTGCCTCCGCAACAGCGTCTCTCCCTCTGTCTTTCTCGTTGCACAGGATCGAATAAAACAAACAAGAATTAGCCGTCGGCCGTTCTCCCGCAGCCCGGTCACACTTCTGACAGCTCCGCCGTGGCTGCATTATCGCGCAATCAGATATCCATTGGAAGTTTCAACTTCTTCACGGTCGTATTTCCGCGAGCGAGGCGCGCGGCGCGAATTGCGACCGTGATTTCGCAGTTCCCCTGAAGTGTCGGCTCTCGGCCGCGCGGCCGGAGACGCTTCTATTGATACCCGGAGATATCGATTATGGAAATGCATGTTTCCAGTCGTCGACAATTCAATTTGCGCGGCCGGGACGCATTAACTAAAACGCGTACTCCGCGAGACGCCACTCGAAAAAATATAATGGCCCGCGCCGGACAATCACCGTAATTGTACAGCCACGGATTGGAAACAGTTCTCGTCGAGACCCCGAAGTTTCAACGCTCGCGTAGCCATCGGTAAAAATGTTACGCCGACCGCCATCGCGCAGCGGTGTCCAGGAGCCCGCTTTCTTACGGGCACAGTTTGATTTTTCGATATTCAAATTAGCGCAATATTTTCTTCTCTTTCGGACAACAACAAAATTGAAAAAAAAGATGAGTTTTTAATTTATTTCACATCACGTTATTTTAAACTACATAGATTAAGTCAATGTAATTTTTATTGTGAAAGATGAACCGTTAGATAGTGCTTGTTATTTCAACATTATATGAAATTCATATTAATAACTTCTGATCTCCTAGGATTGAAACTTGAATTTCTCGCATTTTCTCGCCAAAATCTACAGGATTACGTAAGAAAATGGTAAAGATTTCTGGTTACCGAAGGTCATAACCCAGTGCTTAATCAAGATTAATGATCAGACTGTGGAGTTTACGTATTTATGCTAAACACGAACAGATGAAATACTGTGAAGACACTGGAAGTTAAAAGTATCGCTGCACTATCACTGACTCATTAGAATTATTACAAAAAAAACAGTTCATTTTCATCCAATTGAGTTGTACAACTTTTATTTTGCAGAGAAATCTACGGTCCATTAATTTTTGCAAGAAATGAGTCTCATATTAGGAAACTCTGTTGACCATTCTCTTGTTCATTGCTTCACCGCGGCGCGGCGCCTACGCTACGCTCAGTGGAGCCTGCCACCGAGTTAATATAATAATAACTCCTGAACGAAGCTTCGGAGAACATTTTCGTACAGGAAACAGTTTCTCCAAATGACCTCAGGAATCACTCCTTCGAAGGAAGTATAACATTTTTTGTACGCGCCGTATGTTTCATCATAGCTATCTAAAGAACAAAATTATGCAGGATATACATTCGGTTGAATAACAATGTACCAGTAGGATCGAGTGTTTTATTACCACGGAATCTTTCGCCTGTGAATTTTTCCCCAAGTCTCGCGGTCTTATATGGAAATTTTCTATCGCGTCGCTCGAAGCATTGTCCCGTTATCGTCCGCAGATCAATTTTTCGTTCCCGCATTGCAAAATTGATTAAATCTGGCGCAGCCACGCACGGCATAAACGTGTGGATCCGCGGTCAAAGGGAGTCGGACACGAGGCATTTTATCGATAACTTATTGTTATGCAAATTGCAGCCGCCGCGTCGATATTGAAAGTGACGCAGCGAACATTCCAACGGATACGCTGGTTTCGCGAATATAAATTCCGCGATCTAGCGTGCGCGGCGACTTTTCGCGCGACTTACCGCGAGAGACGGGAATGAAAGAAAAGTAGAACGTAACGATTGTGTAAACAGCGAGAAAATCAATAGCTAGGATCGTTAGGAGAAGAAGCACGCCGCGGGGTTATTACAGTTCCCTCTTTCTCTTTATTCTTTTTTTCTGCTTGATAAGGGGAACCGATTAATGGAGAGTTCTCTTTTGTTTAGCTTTGCTAATTCCAGCGATGTCGTCGTTACGGTTCATCTAGTTTTGAACTGAGAATTATTGGAACAGAGCTCATTAAAGCGATTGATTGCATTCACCTGGAATCAGCCGTGTTGCGTTTGCTTTATCTCTCGTGCTGCTTGGGCCGAGCCTTTACTGGATTCCCGAGGACCAAGAGATTCTCGTATTGATGCGTCACGTTCGATGTAATATCGTTTCGGTAGGTTAATTATATGGGGCACATGTATACAGGGTGTGGCATGTAATTATGTCGCCACGATTGTTCAGGTAATTCAGAGAATCTAACAAAAACAATGTTTCCACAACGGAAGTTAATCAATCAATGAATTAATTTAAAAAGTCGGCTACATATTGAAATACTCAAAATTACAGAAACTATTATTTCCCGACGAAAAATTATTTTTATTTATAAGGAGAACCCCCGCCACTCTGTCCCTCATGGATTTAGTTCAGACTTTACAGAGTTATAGATCTCGTTCCCCTGATTACGAAAATACTCCATTATAGGCGCAGACGCTTAATAGTTTTCGAGATATTTGCAATTAAAGTTTCATAACCGTAAAATATCAGTTTTGTTCAGGTTTTTACCAAGCAGTGGTGTGGTGTAACAGCAACGAGTTGAACTGTTACGCCGCTGGCCCGGATTCGAATCCATCAGTATTTCAGCGTAATGACTAATGAATAATGACTAAATTTTTATTAAGGATGAATATTGACTACTCACTATAATGGCATAACTAATGACTAAATACGCAATCAGAATTTCACCATGACTAAAAATGGTTATAAGTTAAAATAAGACATAATAATAACAAAAAAATAGCCTATTAGTTTATAAACATATAAAATACAGATTATGAAACGTGCGGTCGCTGCTAATTCCGATATATTAGGACCTTGAATAAGTTCTCGCTGTTTCTTCAAAGATGGTAGTAGCAGTACCCCGTTCGTGGAATTTCGAATGGTAACACACATGCAAGGCAGTAGTGTATCTAATCTTAAATTTCAGTGTATGGTAGTTTACTTTAGTGTAAACAAAGTGATTTTTTCTTAATTTTGAAAATGTCTACTTTTGTGCCGAATAAAGTGTATTTGCGGGGAATTTTATTGCACTACTTTATTCAAAAGAAATCTGCAGCTGAAGCACATAGAATTCTTGTTGAGACTTATGGTGACAATGCTTTGTCGGATACGACATGCAGAGACTGGTTTCGACGCTTCAAAAATAATGAATTTGAACTTGAGGATAGAGAACGTTCTGGCGCACCGAAAAAATTTGAAGACGAAAAGTTGGAGGAATTACTCGAATATACTATACTATATATATTATACTTTGAATGAAATGTTTTTGTTCCTTATAATTTAAATAAATCTTTTATTTTGTAAAAGAAACAGCGAGAACTTATTCAAGGTCCTAATAGGTTAAGTATACATATTAAGGTATGTTAATCGCGCAATAGTGACTGACGACTAAAGATTGATGACTGATCATTTGAACTAACTAATGATTAATCATAACTAATAAGCAATAACTAACGATTACTTAGAGTTGTGACTAACTAGTGCCATGTAGTTATGACTAACTAATCAAAAAGTTTTAACTGACGTTTTTTAAGTTTTGACTAACAATCAATCAGATTATTAGTCATTTTTAAATGTTAGTTGATTTTTGCCCAACTCTGCCCAGCGGTCAATAGGAGAGCCAAAAAAAGTTTATAAAACAGATAATCTAAACAGATATCGATGTTCTTCTTCGAGGAGATTCCGAAGTACAAAGGAACTGTGTAACCACTGTAACCGCGTGAAATGGATCGCAGCGCACGGGTTTGAGGCGGAGCTGAGAGGGATGGTGCACCAACAAACTGCGCGCGAAAGTGTCGGTAGTTAACAAAACTGTTCTTCATCGGGCAGTCTTTGGTTACGAGTGCCATCTATCCTAGAAAGCGTGCTGGAGGTCAAGAAACTGAGGGGCCGCAATTTCAGCCGACGACGGCGGCGGCGGCGGCGGCTGGTCGTTAAATATTGACTAAAAAGTAATGAGCCAGCCACTTATTATGCCCGAGATTGTGGAATGGCCGCGATGTGGACCGTGATGGTGAAAAGGAAGGAAACTCTTGGCGGTTCTGGTGACCACACCGTCACCGGTCCTCCTGCAGTGGACAGCCCCCCTCCTGTCCGTACACAGAGAGAACCGTGGGAGCGCGGGGGTCGGAGAAGCGGGTGAGAAACCGAGAAAGGAAACGAGAAAGAGGGCCAACGGAGGAAACGGTAGAGAGGAGATTGCACCGAGAGAACCCGAGATGCACCGCGATGAACGCCGCCATGCAGCTGGTCACGCTCAATTCTCCTCCTTCGCTTCATACAAAGCTAATGTATTCCGTTGAGGGTAACCAGCCCCGGTAACCTAAAGACAAATCGTAGCCTTTCGAACAATACGTGACCCCCTTCCCCCCTCCCCCGCTCCGCCTCTTTGTAGTCGCGAATTGAGCAGCGCGCGCTGTTCAATTATTTAGGCGTTCTCCCCTTTATTTTAACCTACGATGACCTCCCACTTCCAACTTTGAGAGATCAACATGGACAGGGCTGACATTTTTGTACTGGCTGATTCTGGGAAGTGGGGCAAGTTGCTGCTCTTTTTTAAGTAAAAAATTATAGTGGAAAAAATCATGTCATAATACGTCCCAACTTCCGATGACCTGCAAAAAAATGAAATGATGCATATGTCAAAACACGTCCTTACTTCCTATGACCTTATTTTCTGTGTGGATGCACCGATGCACCAGCCAGGTGCAATTGCACTTTATTCTTTAATGCAACTCAATTTTTTCTTGTTAAACCAACCGATCCCTTTTATTAGGCTCTTCATTCTATTCGAATAATTATGTACTGAAGGAAGCTTCAAGTATTCCTGTTCTTATAGCGACAATGAAGTATAACATTCCAATAGTTCTAATATGTATTTATTTATGTTGGATAACTGTTAATGACTATACAGCATGATTTTGGGAACTGGGCTATGTAAACTAGGGTATGTAAAATAAGTCCTAACTTCCTATGACCTTATTTTCTATGTGGATGCACCGACTGGTTTGCTACACAACGTGACAAAAATTTTTGAAAAAAACTGCAAGTTGTCGGAATTGCAGAGAAAATATTAAAAGTTGTATGTTTAAACTTTTTCTTGTGGGCTCATATGGAAAATCTAGAAAACAGGTTTCGTGGATCTGTATCAATTAAACATATTCTGAAAATTTCATCGAAATCGGTCGACGTTGTAATCAGGTACAAACTTCTGAAGATGGTAAAAATTGCAGTTTTCACGATTATCGGCCTCCAACTGCAGTAATTCTAAGGATTCTTAAATCCTTCATTGCCTGTCGTTTTTTCCCGCATCAACCGATTTCTATGAAACTGTCACAGTGCATATAATTGATACAGATCTACGAAACTTTGTTTTTTAAATTTCAATATAGGCCCGCATAAAAGAGTTGTAAAATGCAACTTTTAGCATTTTCTCTACAATTCCGACCAAATGCAATTTTTGATAAAATTTCTTTTCACATCCCATAGTAAACTGGTTGCTCTAGCTTCCAAAAAAAGTTCAAATCGGATACTCCAATATTAAAAAAGCGATGGTGTTTTTAAGAGTGTCCGAATATTGGTGGGAGTCACTATACCTCTAGAAATAAGCCAGCCGTTGATTTTCTAATGGGAATTATGCCAGTGTAACAATATTTTGTTTCAGTATAAATGCATATAATAACTTTATAATAATACATATAATAATAATAACTATATAACTATAATTATAACTATAACCATATAACTATAATTATAACTATAACCATATAACTATAATTATAACTATAACTATAATTATAACTATACCCTATAACTATAATTATAACTATAACTATATAACTGTATAATAATAACTATATTACTGCATAACAATAACTATAATAAAACTGTGTAATAATAACTGTTCACAAATGTAAGAGGTATCTATGGAAAACACCCATGAGATTTCGCTGACTACAGCAGTTCTCTGAGAAGAAAAATGGCGAGGTGGTTGACACGAGCTCGACGGGTTCACGCTCGAAAATGAACGAGCCCGTTAATTATTTTTCAGAGCGACGCGCGGCGCGCAGCGGCGGTTCCATCGTCGAATCAGAACCACGTATTAACACATGTCGGGGTGGTTAAAGCACGATGTAAGTTCTGCATCGATCGAAGGTACAATGGGTACCTGGCCGAGTGATATATTGTGTACAGGCGGGAGCCAACAGCGTCGACGAGTTTTCCTCAAACAGGAGGGGCGAGTTTGTGAAATTGTGTATACGTATCCCCGGCATTCGGGTTACGACCCTGGATCGAGTAAAACTATCGAAAGGGAGATTTACAGGGACGTGGCAGGGCAACTTTACAATGCACACCTTGATGCAGTCGACCGGCCGCGAACAAAACCTGATGCCCGCACTGTTTCCTCTCCCCCCCCCTCCTCCTCCCCTCCGCCAAACGAGGGGGGCTTGTTATTCTATGACTGTTTTTCTTTTTGTTTGGAAGTTATGGTTCTGTTTATATCGACTGTGTGCCCATATGTTTTTAAATACCTGTGTGTACATGAACAAAATCAAAATAGAAGTCCATTTCGGTTTAAAAAATGTTGTGTGCATTGATTGCAGGACACAGGAGCCAACTTAAAATTGTATCCTTCTATTAATCATCCTATTAAACTGAAAATAATACATTGATGTCCTTAAATATTTTTAACATGTCCACTGCTTTAAATTGTACGTGGCCATTTATGTCATAAATGCATAAAATCCGCAGTCTAGTTATAAGTGATCGAAATGAATTTCTCTCAACGATAACATTTACCAACGAGAGAGAAAATATTTGTAACCACTACGATTTTAGTCGATGAAATACTTGTTATTCTACGACTGTTTTTCTTTTTGTTTAGAACAGTTATGGTTCCTGTTTATATCTATTGTGTGCTTATATGTTTTCAAATACCTGTGTGTACATGAACAAAACCAAAATAGAAGTCTATTTCGGTTTAAAGGAAATTAATAACTAAACAGTGTGGATCCTTATGCAAAATAAAAAATGTTCACATTGATTGCAGGACACAGGAGCCAAATTAAAATTGTATCCTTCTATTAATCATCCTATTAAACTGAAAATAATACATTGATGTCCTTAAATATTTTTAACATGTCCACTGCTTTAAATTGTACGTGGCCATTTATGACATAAATCCATAAAATCCGCAGTCTAGTTATAAGTGATCGAAATGAATTTCTCTCAATGATAACATTTACTAACGAGAGAAAAAATATTTGTAACCAATATGATTTTAGTCGATGAAATACTTGTTATTCTATGACTGTTTTTCTTTTTGTTTGGAACAGTTATGGTTCCCGTTTATATCTATTGTGTGCCTATATGTTCTCAAGTACCCCTTCTCCTCCTCCTCCTCCTCCTCCTCCTCCCCTCCACCAAACGGGGGGGAAGCGCGTTCGCGAGAACGCAAAGTGTAATTTAATACATCGTCTTCGTAATTCTTCGCCTGGCGAATGCTAATTGATATGTAAATTGGGGTGGGCCAACGTAACTGCCGGACGTAATTGCTCGTTAGCGTCCGGCCGGCAACGAAATTATTGAAATTATACGAATCTAATGAATAAACCTGCCACCCCGTACCTGTGACTGATATATTTTCGGTTATTCCACTGGCTCGTTGTGGAACACGCGAAGACCTCGGCTTTGTAACGCGCAATTTCCTGCTATTTCAGTCTTGAATAATGTTTATCTCCCCGCCGCGCCGCGCTGCTCTCTCGCCATTAGTTCCCCGGCTCATTTCGAAAATCATTTTTCCCACTCCTCCTCGGAATTACCTCGGAATACGTGATTTTGTTCGCCGCACAATCAGATCAGATCAACCATTTTCTTCTGTGTTTTTTTTATCGGCTTTCTATTTCCAACATTTTCCATTATTCACCGGTGCATTCTCGGAATTGCGCGCTGCGATTGTTCTCCCTTGCATAATGAGTTCCACCGAATAATGAACCACTTGGTTTCTTAATTTTATTTCTCTTCCATTTCGCACAATTTTTAATTATTTACCTATGGTCATTTTGTACGATATTTCTACTGACACGTGACCAAAGGATGTTTATATAAATTTATGTGTAAGTCGGGAAATAAAGATTGACTTTTAAGAAGAGGCAGGTTAAGGACGGCAGAGGAAAAATATTATAGGGCACTTTTCATTGTGTAGCTGTAGATTTTAAACGACTTCGTTTCTTCTTTTATATTTGTCGTCCATTTTGCAGGATTTTAGATCATTTGGAAAATTTTCTTTCATATTAATCTTTAAAGTGGTGCACTGTGATTTATAAGTTGTTGTCATTTTGGTCGTTGTTTCTACTGACAAGTAGAATATAAAATAAATTATAAAATATAAAAAACTATAAAATATATATTAAAATGTATACAGGGTGGAGCATCTAAAACAGGCCACCTGAATAACTCGCTTGCTTTTCAAGATAGAAAAAAATGCATCAGACCGAACTTACTTGATATCGAGGCGCTCGTAATCTGATGTCTTTAATTTGTTTATAGGTAGAGACGTGAAGCAGATATGAAGGTCAACTCTGTTTTTTTTAATGGAATGTGGTATTTTTTAATACATGAATCGATGCAGCTGGACATTCGTTACAAAAAAGTACTAACCTATGTATGTCGGAAAGTTAGTAGTTCAGGAGATATTTCAATTTAAATAACTCTAAGATACCATTACTGTCGTACTAATTGTAAGACGTTAGCGTTTACTTGATAGCGTTTACTTACATGATAGTAGTGTAAATTGAACAGTTGAAATTGAAAAATTGACGTTGAAAATGAAATTGAAGATTTTAAATTAACGAATTGAAATTGAAAAATTGAAGTTTAAATTGAAAAATTGACGTTAAAATTGAAAAATTGAAGTTGAAAATGAAATTGAAATGGAAAACTTGATGTTGAAATTGAAATTGAAGAGTTGAAATTAACGAATTGAAATTGAAGTTCAAGAGTTGATATTGAAATTGAAGTTGATATTAACGAAATGAAATTGAAAAATTGAAGTTGAAATGGAAGAGTAGAAATTGAAGTTGAAATTGAAGTTGAAATGGAAGAGTTGACATTGAAGTTGAAATTGAAAAATTGAAGTTGAAAATGAAGTTGAAATGGAAAACTTGATGTTGAAATTGAAATTGAAGAGTTGAAATTAACGAATTGAAATTGAAGTTGAAATTGAAATTGAAGTTCAAGGGTTGATATTGAAATTGAAGTTGATATTAACGAAATGAAATTGAACAATTGAAGTTGAAATGGAAGAGTTGACATTGAAGTTGAAATTAAAGTTGAAATTGAAAAATTGAAGTTGAAAATGAAATTGAAATGGAAAACTTGATGTTGAAATTGAAATTGAAGAGTTGAGATTAACGAATTGAAATTGAAATTGAAGTTGAAATTGAAATTGAAGTTCAAGGGTTGATATTGAAATTGAAGTTGATATTAACGAAATGAAATTGAAAAATTGAAGTTGAAATGGAAGAGTAGAAATTGAAGTTGAAATTGAAGTTGAAATGGAAGAGTTGACATTGAAGTTGAAATTAAAGTTGAAATTGAAAAATTGAAGTTGAAATGGAAGAGTAGAAATTGAAGTTGAAATTCAAGTTGAAATGGAAGAGTTGACATTGAAGTTGAAATTAAAGTTGAAATTGAAGAATTGAAGTTGAAAATGACGTTGAAGAGTTGATATTGAAATTGAAATTGAAAAATTGACATTGAAATTGAAATTGATGTTAGCGTTTACTTATTTGTGTAACGTCTTAGGACGACAGTAATGGTATTTGAGAGTTATTTAAATTGAAATATCTCCAGAACTACTAACTTTTCGACATACAAAGATTAGTACTTTTTTATAATGAATGTCTAGCTGCATCGATTCATGTATTAAAAAATACCACATTCCATTAAAAAAAAACGGAGTTGACCTTCATATCTCCTTGACGTCTCCACCTATAAAAAAATTAATGACATCAGATTACGAGCGCCTCGATATCAAGTAAGTTTGGTCTGATGCATTTTTTCTATCTTCGAAAGCAAGCGAGTTATTCAGCTTGCCTGTTTTAAGTGCCCCACCCTCTGTATATATGTATATTTACAATATATATATATTAAAATATATATTTTATATGTATACATAAACATATGTATGTTATATGTGATTTGAGGCAGCAAATCTTTAGTGAAATAGAAATTTATTTTCCTCCTTAATATGATTAGTAGGTTGAAAATAATGTAACAGTTTTTAAAAATTCTGTCAATGTTTTTACTGTTTTAAATTACACCCAGTCATTTTCGTGATAAATACATAAAATCCGCTGTATATTGATATGCATATTATATTATATTTGATATGTACATATATTATATTTTGTGTACATTATCTTAAATTTCACTAATAATCAACTTTTCATCAATGATTTATATCGTGGAAAATTTTAGAATAACTGTTATTTTTGATCCCTGATAAAGATTGACTTTCGAGGAGACAGATTACAACAATTCCGGCGCAGGAAGAATATGATAGGTTCGTCGCTGGGGGATTGAAGTCAGTTTGTGCCGGTTAAAAACGTAGTCAAGGAAATTAGATGTTTCCACGGCCTCTGAAAGCGAACACTCGGCTAAATCTCCAGTTACTCGTGCCCCGTTAAAACGATGCGAAACACAGTGCTCGAGAGTTGCGAATCGTGCACACGATGCGTTCCAGTGTTTCTTGTTATCGAATACGGATTACATGCGATGTAATGTTCCTGAAAGCTCGAAGCGATCAATGATAACTGTTTGAATATCTTCCAGCAGCGAGCGAAATGTTGTCTTTCGCATTGACGTCACGCGTGTGCAGAAGATATCGTGTTACCCGTTTACGCGCCACTGTCATTTGCACGCTAATTATACGGAAACGGTATTACAACGAATCGGAACAAATGAATCGTCACATCGAATAATTGCTAAACTTTGAATATTGTTTACTTCGGTGTTACCATTCCGAATCTCTTGTCCGGAGGATTGAACTTTTAATGGTCATCTCGATTTATGTAGTTCAGTCTGCAAATAAACAAATCTACGTGAACGCACGCTTAGAAGTGTTTTCGTTAGAATCGGAGAATAATAATTGCCCCCGTGCAGCTTAATGCAAATTTACGTTTTCATAGAATAATTCCTCGTTGCAAAAACCGAGTGAAATGTTATCTTATTCTCTGCGATTCGAAAACGAGACGAACCTCCATTGAATTTTCAAACGTGAATTGAACGTTATACTAAACGTGTTATTCGTGTTTCTCTATTATAAACGCACCAATGTATTCGTATCTCTCTATTAAACATTGAAACGGATCTAGCGGGATCCATTTTTATGATTTATGATATTGTGACGAAAATGGGCACATACAATTTAAAGCAGCGGACATGTTAGAAATATTTGAGGACATCTAAATAATAATAATAAATCAGGATAAATAAAAAAAGAGAACAATTTTTATCTGGATCCCATGTCTTGCAATCACTTTTTTACTATCCATCAATTATGACAAAAATATGAGTAGGTGTAATTTAAAATGGTAAAAACATTAGAAGAATTTTAAAATATACTATTTTCAACTTCGTAAACATATTAAGAAAGAAAATAAACGTCCATTTCACTACAGATTATTGCAATTCAGCCAGAAAATTGTTGTTTTCCATAAAAATCCACTGTCTACCAATAATTGCCAGAAGTTCCTTTTTTTCTTTAACACTTATCAAAATTACCAGACTGAATTTATTTAGAGCTTTCACAATTTTTATAATAATACGTTTTATAATAATACGATTGAAGAAACTTATTGAACAATCTCTAATGGAAGCATCTTTATAGTTTCAATAATTAAAAAATGAACAATGCGAAAGTGGTCATTAAACCTTCGCGGTTAGGTTACTGTTAATAATACTAACTAGGTGAAATTAGTAGATTAATATTCCCAAGTTCCTTTTATTGTTCCATCGTTTAGAGTCGTACCCACCTGTTTTTGTTACGTACGCACAGAATCCGCAGTTACCTGTTACGAACAAACAATATTTGTATTCGCGAAGGGATAATTACGCAGAACGATGAGACTAGAGAAAAAGGAAGAGAATGGTATGAAGAATATAAAAGGTGAGGTGAAAAGTGAAACACTTCTAAGGGAAGTATATTTTGGAGTCGAGTGAGAACGACGTGGACACCTTTTTATCGTGAAGAGGGTAAATTACGTTCCTCCAGAGTGCACAGGATTTCGTAAAGCTTTTCAACCTATTTACGTTTGCACTTCGCGTGTATATTAAAAAGGGAGAGAGAGAGAGAGCAGTTAATATCTCGTTCGAAATAAATTTCTCATATCAATAACTGTTATAAGTAGACTTCGGAACCTTATGCAAAATAAAAAATGTTCACATTGATTGCAGGACACAGGAGCCAAATTAAAATTATATTCTTCTTTTAATCATCCTATTGAACTGAAAATAATACATTGATGTCCTTAAATATTTTTAACATGTCCACTGCTTTAAATTGTACGTGGCCATTTATGCCATAAATGCATAAAATCCGCGGTCTAGTTATAAGTGATGAAAATGAATTTCTCTCAACGATAGCATTTACCAACGAGAGAACAAATATTTGTAACCAATACGATTTTAGTCGATGAAATACTTGTTATTCTACGACTGTTTTTCTTTTTGTTTAGAACAGTTATGGTTCCTGTTTATATCTATTGTGTGCCTATATGTTCTCAAATACCTGTACATGAACAAAACCAAAACAGAATTTCATTTCGGTTTAAAGGAAATTAATAACTAGATTTTGTGGATCCTTATGCAAAATAAAAAATGTTTGCATTGATTGCAAGACACTGGAGCGCTGATGTCTTTAAATCTTTTTAACATGCTTTAAATTGTGCTTACCCATGTTTGTCATGAACGACAAGAGACTCTGTTCGGAATCTTCATCACGAGGCAGACACGATATTGCGAGGGAAGGGGTTAAGGAACAATATGTTGCTTCATTTTTTCGTCACATTCCCACGACGAGGCTAGAACAACTTACGCGACAAAGGGAGCTAGTCAAGGTCAGTAGAGGACAATGGAGAGGTGAAAACGAAGAAGAGCGAACTCGTCGAAACCGAGAAAACAAAGTGGACGCTACAAATATCGTGGAATGGCGAGAGAAGTGGAGCGATACAAAGAAAAAAATTCAGGTCAAGGTATGCTAACCTCGCGACGTATAATGGTCGCGTTCGAGTGCTCGGGCTGATGAAGCGCAGCGAGATCGTTGTCGAACTCCATTACAAAACTTCGAAGTGCAACGACGCGTCTCTTCCGGTTGCCGGCAACTTTTCCGGAACAGATCAGGCTCTGTCGTTAACGATTTTCCCGTCGACGAAGATCAGCAATTTCGCGGCGACGCACAGTGGGCCAGATCGCCGCGCTAGCTGTTCACGCCTATTTCACCATTATTTCAAAATACAAAGACCACATTAATAGGTCGTTGGATTCGTCTTGGCGTCAGCTATAACATTATTGAATAAAAAATATATAGTTATAAATAAATATTGGAGGTGACCAGAATTTTTTATTTAAAAAAAGAAACTATTGAAATTTTTTGTATCGAGATTTGTAGAAGACTGAGTACTGATTACTTTTTGTAGGAAACATTTTTTTGTCATACCACCGGAAATGTTTGAAAACTCGTGTGAATAATGAATAATATTTGAAAACTAGCTGTTCACCATTATTTCAAAACATAAAGACCACATTAAATATATCGTTGGATTCCTCTTGGCGTCAGCTATAAGATTATTTAATAAAAAATATGTATATATATCCCACGAGCAAGTTTTGCATACCAGTTATGTATTCGATAATGGGGTAAAGCTATGAAAGCTTCTAGTGCCTTTAATTGGTAATGTTTATCAATGGTGGTATAATCAAAAAAATTCATAAGATAGGTCTGGGTTAGATCTTTACACTCTTAAGAGCAGCCGAGTGGTCGTCGATGCGTCTCGTGCAACGCGACTCGCCGCGGAATTGCGTGTCACGCGACGCTTTAAACCAACATAATTTCCATGCTTGGGTCGATTTGGGTGCGAAATTTGCAGGATCTTTTAGAGGAGACGTTGCTGCAAATGTTCCACTTTGTTAGAGCACGACACTATGTAACACTTTTAACTTATCCCTTGTCAAAGGTGAAAAACTTTGACAGTATTCCTTAGTTGACTAAGTATTTTTTTTTATAACAAATTATGAACATTAATGTTTAGTTCCTGGTGCGTTCTCAACATACATATACATTCTTCATACAAAAAAAAATTGGGCACTTAATCTCCAGTAGGTTTTCCAGGACAGCGTTATGAAGAAAAGGAATTTGTTCGGTGATAAATTGTATCTGAAAAAGTTTGATCTTTGAACGCTTATTGTAACGAGAGTTTTTAATAACTTTAATTAATATTATCGGTTTCGAATGTAATGGACATTTAAGAAACGTTGTACATTCGTGAAAAATCGATATGAGGACTTTGATTTTTTAGCTCATGCACAGCGAGCGCGACGCGCCGCGGAGCCAAACAGACTGCTCGGTAGACACTCGATTTACAAAGCACGGAGCACAAGACGTCGTCAGTTTGAGAAGCAAATAATTGTACGGTAACGAAAGCAACAATGCGCGCGCGGCCCTCCCGCTAATTACTGCGTCTGTCTAGACGTAAGATTTCCCCGAATGAATTTCACGCCGCATTATGCACTTTGGGATCATACCGGGCGCTAATAAATTATAGACGCTTGTACCGTAATTTCGTGGAACACGATGAGAAAATTGGAGCCGCTTCAATTAGTATATTGTGCATAGGGGATCCGGCCGGCGTAATGGCGCAACAGGAGATAATTGAAAGGCTACGCGCGGAACAAGGCGTTGTTCAACTTCTTTGCCAAAATTTCGAATGAAATAACCGGTTCCATCCCGACATAATTATTCGAAACATCGTCGAAATCTACGATCGGATTAATTATTAGCGCCGAACGCTATTACTGGACTGCGAATTTTCTGCATTTAAACGTCAACACTTTTAAACAACAAGTTTAAATAATTTAGCACTCCATGTACTTCATTAAAAATTAAATAGCTTTCTTTTGAACTAATTTTTACAAACGCTTTTTTCAGTATTGCAACAGGTATTTCTAAACTAACGAACTTGGCCGTATTTTGTTTGGTCTCACAACTTTTTACGGCCATAGGAACTTGGCTCCTGTTTACAGGATGTTTTTCTTGGGATTAAAATTTTCATTACGAGTAAGGTATACTTTATCGCTTTGCAACTTAAGTTCGAGCTGTACTACAGATGTAATAAGTGCGCGGACGTTAGACCAAGCTATGCTCGAGACACGAGCTTCGGAACATATCGAAACTGGAGCTAAGTCGTCCAGGGATCCAAGAGGCTCGAAGTTGCCTGATCCGGCAGCGTGGAGGCTATCGCGGTTGTCAACAGTGGCTGTCTCGTTCCGCATGTACTCCGTCCTGCCTGCGTCTAATAAGCCGAATGTATTCGCTGGCTAAACCGTATCCCGGGCGCGCAGACCTGATGAATCAACCGTCAGTCAATCGTGGCTAACCTATTTAATATCTGACCTACATCAGAGTTGGGCACACGCTAGTCACAATTATGATTATTGACTAGTAACTTCATAAGCTCTACATAAGTGACTAATAATTAATGACTAATTATAAGTAAATACTTGAGCGTGACTATGAGTAATGACTACATAAGTATTTGAGCGTAATGACTAATGAATAATGACTAAATTTTTATTAACCCTTCGTGGGTGGGGTGATCTCGCGTCCTTATTCGGGTGGGGCTGTGCACTCGGTGCGCCAGGCTGTTTTGGGTCAGTTTTACTCACAAGGAGAACTCCCGCTCTGTCCTTCACAGATTTTGTTCAGACTTTACAGAGTTATAGATCTTGTTCCCCTGATAACGAAAATACCCCATTATAGGGGCAGACACTCAATAGTTTTCAAGATATTTGCAATTAAAGTTTCATAACCGTAAAATATATATAGTTTAGTTCAGATTGTTATCAAGCAATGGTGTGGCGTAACAGCAGCGAGCTGTACTGTTACGCCGCAGGGCCGGGTTCGAATCCCTTCCTGGTAAAAATTATTTTTTATAGTTTTTTAAAATGGAAAATTAATTTTCAATTTGTATTTGTATTTATATTTATATTTCTTGTTTGTTATGTATTATTATTTTAATATTATTATTGTTTTATAATTATTATCTTTTGTATATGTAGTAATAGATCTAGTGTTTCTTCTATAAAGTAATAAGTATCATTTTCAATTAGTCCTTTAGCGAATAAAAATATTTTATTTAAAATTTATTTAACATTGAAAATGCATTTTCCATGAAAAAAACAATAAAAAATAATTTACCACGAAGGGGATTCGAACCCGGGCCTGCGGCGTAAACAGTTCAGCTCGCTGCTGTTACGTCACACCATTGCTTTAGAACAATCTGAACTAAACTATATATATTTTACGATTATGAAACTTTAATTGCAAATATCTCAAAAACTATTGAGTGTCTGCCCCTATAATGGGGTATTTCCGTAATCAGGGGAACGAGATCTATAACTCTGTAAAGTCTGAACAAAATCCATGAGGGACAGAGCGGGGGTTCTCCTTGTCAGTTTTGACTTTATATCATCAGGTATTCAGACAAATCCATGTAGGTACATTACTAAATATAATTCAGACATTATCAAAAGAACGGTTTTATTGAAAATGAGCACAAAATAACTCTCGATCTTCTCGTTAAAATTCGATCGTTGGCGCACTCACTGCACCAGCCCCACCCTCGAAGGGTTAAGGATGAATATTGACTACTGACTACTTGACTAATGACTAAATACGCAATCAGAATTTCACCATGACTAATGACTAAAAATGGTTATAAGTTCAAATAAGACATAATAATAACAAAAAAATAGCCTATTAGTTTATAAACATATAAAATACAGATTATGACACCGTGTTCTTTACGATATACAAGACTAGACATCTGGCGAATGTCTCGAGTGGTCGCCGAAAGACCCTAATTGACTAAATCTTCAAGGTAGATTTTCAGTCACGAACGTGTCGTAAATATCGTTCGAGGGGAACCGCGTGTCCTATTCCTGCGCGACGGAACACTTACTGTCAATAATTACTCCCAGGTATTTTATACTTTCTACCTATTCTATTGTCGAACCATCTACACATTTTACTGAAATGAGAGAAAGGGAGGGAGGGGGAGAGGATCTCATCGAACGCTTAATCCCGAGCAAACTGGCGACGAACTTAACCTGGAGACGAAGGCCGTAGGACTAATCCGGACGCAATGAGTTCCCCGAGCGAAGGCCCGCCACACTTTTGTTAGTTATGCAACCGACAGCACTCATTATGCGGCTCGCTGGCAAATGTATTCATGAACGGGGCGCGTTAAGATCCGCCGAGCGGCTGCATAGTGCAAGTACCAGATCTCGTTGAGGCCTCCGCGAAAATCGCATGCGTCGTAACGTATCGCGGTTGGCTGACATATTAATAGGGCCGTTAATGAACCCGAGAGCCTGATGGAACTATGCTAATAACACGCCGCCACGTCACGGGACTCGAAGCGGACCGGGACGTGGAACGGCAAATAAGAATTCGCATTATTGCGTTTCGAGCGAGCATTCGCGGATTCGACAAACGCCCGTCCAATGTTTATGAACGGCTCTCTCTCTCTCTCTCTCTCTTTCTCTGTACCGCGCCATTTAATTGCAAGGTTTGCGCGGACGCCATCGAACGCAATATACCGACCGCGAAAAATTGGACCCCGCCGATTTTTATGCGATTCGTGCTGTAGCGCTCGTTGCACGGCACAGCGCACAGTGACCCGGGCGACCGATCTACCCAGTTCACGAAGATTTTAGCACTATTTAACCGACTTCGAAAAAGGAGGAGGTCACTCAATTCGATCTGTACGTGCCTTTTTCGCTTTTTTTTTTATTACCACGCTTATATTAGCTTGCCGAGCTGTCGTTGTTGTATGCGTCAAATCTTGAAATCGAATTTTAAACCACTCCCCAATGAGCTAGGGACTTGAAACTTTAAACATAGCCCAGAACTGGGTGACAATGCAATATTAAAAAACAAATTTAAAAAAAAATATGCGTTTAGGAGAAAAAAAATGTTAATATTAACCGTCACAGCTCGTCGCGCGACGCTCGGTAGTACGTGATCGCGTTCAGCGATCCCCACTCCGCGCGCCAGCGCTCCCTACTCCACTACGCGCTCCCACTCCGACTCATCCCCACTCTACCGACCCACTTCGCACCGAAGGATCTTATGGCAGGGTGGTGCTCCGTTCATTTAGAACCATTTATATTAGCTTGCCGTGTCGTTGTTGTATGCGTCAAATCTTGTAATAGAATTTTAAACAACTTCCCGATGAGCTAGAGACTTGAAACTTTAAACATAGCTCAGAACTGGGTGACAATGCAATATTAAAAAACAAATTTAAAAAAAAACTATGCGTTTAGAAGATATAAACTATTAAAAATTTAACCATAACACCTCCCCGCGCGACGCTCGGTGGTACGTCATCGCGGACAGCGATCCCCACTCCGCGCGCCAGCGCTTACCTACTCCTTACCTACTCCTAATCTTACCTACTTAAATTTGAAAAAATCAAATTTAATCTTTGAGGAATAATCTTTATAAAGGCGATTGAAAAGATCAAATTTAATCTTTGAGGCATAATTATTATAAAGGCAGTTGAAAACTGAATCCAGACTAAAGAAAAATAAACATTGTTGCTCATTTAACGAGCTTAGTGTTGCAATTCCTAAGCAAACTTCGACGTGTCTAATTTTGTCAAATTGTTTTCGTGCCTTGCCCCTTGCTTTCTTTTATCCTGGTAGACTTTATACTTCAAAAGAAATACTTTTTCAAATATTATAGAAACGTGAGACAAAGGATAAATAAAAACATCGTCGTAAATAATTATCGCTTATTTAAAAACTCGTTCATTGTTCCGATTCGACTAAAAACTGAATTGTCCACGGAATGTTCATTTGAAATTTTAGGTGACAAACTTTTTGTCGTTCGAACAAATTTGCGGAGAGCAATCTGCGGAAAATATCTTCGCCGTTATTAGCGTCAAATTAAACGTTCGGTCGGATAGCTGGTGTGAACAGAGATTGCACATTTTGGCGAGGTTGAGGTTGTTTATCGCGCCGTTCTGGCAATTTAATTACAAGCTCCCGCTAACTATAGCACGAGACAACGACGTGAACGAAGGAAACAGCGTGGCTTTATATCATTCCCGGATTTCGTCTAACAGTAAATCATGTAAGACTGAAGTAACCGCTACCGCGAACAAGAAGTTCTTAATTATAAGAGTTATAGTTGTCGGCTTTTCTGTTCTTCGATTATCCAATTTTCGGCCTTAAGCTACTTAAAATCATGTTCAAGTTAGTTATTACGTAGAACGTAGTTCAGACTTTCACAGAAGTTCGTAATCGTTCGAAAATCAGAGGAACTGTGTGGGACACGATGGTCTAATTAATCTCGAGTACTATCTTCGTTTCTGGAAACCTGAACTGTAATAGAATATGTTTCAGAGGTGATTATGGTACATTATAGATTTATATTAAGCCGTAATCATCAACAGTTTGACTATAACGAAATAAATCAGTATACAATTACCCTGAAATCGAGATATTTTTGAATTGATCAGGAAATAATAAGTTTCTTGACTGTATTACATTTTTCATACACAATCGATTGCAAATATCCCCAATAATAAAAATCTACAGGCAAAAAGAAGATACAAAAATATCCTGGCAATTGATTCGTGGCGATATTTTCTTTCAAGATCATCCGAAAGTCATCGTATAGCAGTTCGTTGAATTCGTTTCGACGTCGCCTACAATACTACAAAGTTAAAAATACCCAGTTCCATTTAAAGGTATGACACAGCGACCTTGATTTTTTGTTGAAAATCGATTTTTTTTTTTAATTTTTAAAATTGCAATTTCTTATCGATTAGATATTGATTAACTTTGGTAAGAAACACTTTTTCGTTCGACCATCCGAAGGGGCTAAAAAATCGTGGGAACCAATTTGTGCCGCACCCTGTATATGTAAATTGAAATTGGGATATAGGATCGTAAGCTTTGTACCTCAAAGTGACGTACAACGAACCCGTCAACTGTGATAGTATTTCTTGATGGAAACGCATTGCAACATTTGCCTTCTAAAATCGGACATTTCATATGCGACAACCTAATAGAACGAAACGTGATAACA
The DNA here is from genome assembly GCA_028455765.1 of Lasioglossum oenotherae. NCBI lineage: Eukaryota > Metazoa > Arthropoda > Insecta > Hymenoptera > Halictidae > Lasioglossum > Lasioglossum oenotherae. The sequence goes on along the minus strand of CM052281.1, from coordinate 4,588,277 downwards.
GCACGTGTGTTGTCGTTCCAAAGTATTTAAAATATTTTCATAAAGCAAGTGGGTAACAGATTTCATAATTAGATAATCAATGTTTGAGTAACTGATCTCAGTATTCAATAGAATATTATTTTGTTTAATCATTTTAATTTCTTGAAAATGATCTAAACATAGATAGAAACGTCGAAATCTGAATTTGACAAATTGAAAAATTGCTTTTGAGTAAGAATTGATCTTGTATCGACCTAATAGAACCTTGGAGATCAGCTTTCCACGTTAAACCGATATACAAGGTGTCCCGAAAATGTTGTACTTCCTAGAAAGGGTTCATTTACAAATTCTAGATATTTTCAAAGCAACTTTGTTCCTTAAAGAATAAAGATTCAGTAATTACGCAGACTTTCATGATTGGAGTTGCTCCACTCGGCAGGCAAGTTCTCCAACTACCGAATCGTAACAATGACGAGTGTCCGGGGCGTTCGCATCTGGCGAAAATTGAATTCGCCATTTCCCTGTTCCCAGAGTGGCAGTTCGGAGAGCAGGCGTTTCCGGTGGTTCGATTGCCGGGAGTGTCTCTGTCGCTCGCGGACAATAAAAGAACCCGTATCACACTATGCTCTGGTTAATTACTTTGTCCGTGAAGTTTTTGCGAGGCGGCGCGTCCCCGGCGCACGTCCGCGCGGCGCGTGGAAGTTTTCTTTCCTCGGATAATTGGCGTGCAATTAGCCAGGCAACGAGCTTCGAAAGTTTCGTGAGTCGCGTACAGTATCCCCTGTAATTGGGTCCCGCAATTAGGTTTGGTTAAGAAATACCGTGACTCGAATTCTGCGGGTACTATTATGCCGGCGTTACGTAGAGGGAATCCGCGATGAATTGCGCGGACGACACCGGAGGCAAACGACAACGGAAGAAATGGCCTAGAGCGAAGAGGGATAAATGTGCTACGGGTATTGCGGAGGCTTAGGTCCTGGCTGCGGTCCAATATGTATGTCTTCATAATCTCTCGACTTAGTAGAAAAGAAAGGAGAAAGATATTGGGAATAAATGGACGGAGCAGTGGCGACCACCCTCCACCCCCACCCTCTCTAACTCTCTCTCTCTCTCTGTCTCAGTCTCTCGGTTTCTCTCTCTCTCTCTCTCATTGCTCACTGTTGCGGTCTGTGATTAGTGATGGGATCCGGTGCCACACGTGTACCGACAAATATCGACTAATTGAATTCCTCAGCGCCACCTCGATCCCCACATCTGCTCAGGAAGAATCCGCCGCGGCCGATCTACCAATTTATTTAGTTTCTTCTTTTTAAGTTGCTTTATTTAAGGTCGCATCAACATCTCAGGTTATTACCGACCACATTACAATACGATATGTTACCTTACATTACGTTATGTTACATTGCGTTACATTACATTATTATCTGTTACATACTTTACTTTACATTATATTATGTTACATTATGTTGTTTTACATTGTATGCAGTTAGAGGTAGATTTATATTCTACCTAAAGGGGAACCTAAGGAATGAACCTAAGGAATTTGGTTCAAGTCGGATAAAAAGCGGATGACGTTATTGGATTTATTATCACTATTTAGTGCTTCGTTAAGATTTCCTGGGATTTTAAATCTGTTACGTACTGTTTGTAAGGATGGGCATTCGATAGCACGGGTTGTTCCTTCGTTATTAAGTGTTGGTGAGTTAATTTGCAGTGGACAATTCTTACAAGGAGAACCCCCGCTCTGTCCCTCACGGATTTTGTTCAGACTTTACAGAGTTATAGATCTCGTTCCCCTGATTACGAAAATACCCCATTATAGGGGCAGACACTCAATAGTTTTCGAGATATTTGCAATTAAAGTGTCACAAAAAAAAACAATAAAATATCAGTTTGGTTCAAATTTTTACTACGCAATGGTGTGGCGTAACAGCAGCGAGCTGAACTGTTTACGCCGCAGGCCCGGGTTCGAATCCCTTTGTGGTAAATAATTTTTTATTGTTTTTTTTCATGGAAAATTCATTTTCAATGTTAAATAAATTTTAAATAAAATATTTTTATTCGCTAAAGGACTAATTGAAAATGATACTTATTATTTTATAGAAGAAACACTAGATCTATTACTACATATACAAAAGATAATAGTTATAAAACAATATTAATATTAAAATAATACATAAAAAACAATAAATGTAAATATTGCTTGTTAAAAATCTGAACCAAATTGATATTTTACGGTTATGAAACTTTAATTGCAAATATCTCGAAAACTATTGAGTGCTGCCACTATAATGGGGTATTTTCGTAATCAGGGGAACGAGATCTATAACTCTATAAAGTCTGAACAAAATCCGTGAGGGACAGAGTGGCGGGGGTTCTCCTTGTTAGAATTACTGTTCGTTATTTTTTAAATAAGTAATTCCTCATGGACTAATGAAAATAGTTGCCGAAGTTATTTCCCTTTGAATATCTTTTCGAATTGCAATATTTTGAGTATACTTTCGTCATTATTCAGGAATTATTATCATTTAACGTATCGCAGATAGTGGATATCGATGTTGAGTGATCGTGATATCGCTATAGCAAACTTGCACCATGCGTCGCTTATGCTAGGGTGGAGAATGGGAGACTATCGACGTTGCAGATGTCGATTGAGTTGCCCTCTACTTTAGTACCGGTTAAGTGACCATCGGTACGTCGACTCTTTCGATCTGGTCTCCGCAGCTGCCGGAACATTGTTTGCAGATGACCAGACTATCGACTAAAACAGCAAACCCGCTGCGGTTGTAGATGAGGGTTCACCTCGAATCTACGGTATGTACGTCACACCCACGGAATGATTTACTTCATTATACCAGCGTGTGCTATCATATTTGATGGGATATCAATCTTTGACATGCTGCGCACCAAATCACTCCTTGACGAGATCTCGTTTCCGTGATTCGGTATCACTTTTCATCACTTATCACGTTTTTATCGTAGAAAATTTTAGAATAACTGTTATTTTTGGTCCCTGAGTAAAATTATTGTATCAATAATAGTATAATAATAAAAGTATTAATAATGATATAATAATTAACTTACAGACGTAACAGTAGACAAATGTAGAACACACAGAAATAGTGATGTATAGTAGACAGAGAGCAAGTTTCCTTTTTGAACCAGTGTGCATCTGCGACAAAGTGCTATTGTCCACGCTTAGCTCAAGTCCTCAAACAGACTTTCCCCTGAAAAGCGAAAAGATGAAAGGCAGTTGGAGACGGAAAAGAAGTTCATCAGGGTCCTGTAGGGTCTACCGGCGATCTACGTAGGTCCCCTTGGAGCTGCCGAGATATTTTCAGACTCCCCAGTCTTTTCTGAGCAGTGCAGCCAGACGAATACTTATCTCCCACTCCACTTTTCCCCTCCTACGACGCCATTCATTCCCCGGTGGCGAGCATACCCTCCCCTCCTCGACTATTTAAACAGTTTTTTAATATATTGTTTAATTTTCTATTCTAAATGGAACGCAAGATATAGTAATACTGGTCCAGTGATGCCAGAATGAGGTTGAAACCAACCTCATTTCCCCCTCCAGGCTCTCCACCTTTATCCCCTTCCACTATCCTATTCCACGACGTGTCTCCCATTCGCCTCACTCTGCCCCACTCTATTCTCGTCGCGCAACGTGTCACATATTACTCTGGTCAGAGAGGGGGTACTTGTATTCCCCCCGATTCCTTTTCGACTACCCCTGTCTGGTAACACTGTACTGGTATGAAATAGTAAGATATAGAAACGCAAGGTATGGAAATACGCGAGAAAGAATGAGGGGATGACTGCAAGAGACAACGTCTCTTGATGGAGTCCGAAATTGTCCGAAATGGAACTAAATGAACGGAACACCACCCTGCCATAAGATCCTTCGGTGCGAAGTGGGTCGGTGGAGTGGGGATGAGTCGGAGTGGGAGCGCGTAGTGGAGTAGGGAGCGCTGGCGCGCGGAGTGGGGATCGCTGAACGCGATCACGTACTACCGAGGATCGCGCGACGAGGTGTGACGGTTAATATTAACATTTTTTTTTCTCCTTGACGCACAGTTTATTTTTTAATTTGTTGTTTAATATTGCATTGTCATCCAGTTCTGGGCTATGTTTAAAGTTTCAAGTCTCTAGCTCATCGGGAAGTGGTTTAGAATTCGATTATAAGATTTGACGCATACAACAATAACAACAACTCGGCAAGCTAATATAAGCGTGGTAAAATAGCGAACTTCTGAGGAGCTATGAAAGATACTATACCGAGGGAACGTATTCGTGGTTGTAATCCGGAAGTAATTACGCATCGAATAATTCCAGTTCGGTTGTCATCCGGGACACACGCGGGCGATAAGTTAGCTACAGTTCGTGCTAGAACCCGTGCTTCACGCTAGCGTTCGTGCTCCATTAATTAGATGTCGCTTCGTCGATTAATTAGATAAATCGCGTCTCGGTTATCTTCAGCTTGCGATTTGCTGAAATGAACGTAGAGACAAATGAACATGAGAGGAAACGCTAAAGAAACAGACTCGTTACGATCATTCAGATGAACATTTCAAGAATAATCATTAGACTGCGAATCTTTATGCATTTATACCTAGAAATTCGATAAGATTTAGTAAGATTTTTATTCGTTTCGGATCTACAAAGGCTGTTCCCATTAAAAATAGAATTGTATTGAATGCGACTTTCTTCAAAATTTGTGTAGAAGCATTGAAAATTGCATGAACACCCGCAATTCTGTAGATTTTCTTTCGTTCTAGTATAATCAACTGGAGAATGCGACTTTAAAAGAAGTATAGGAAACGGCACAGGCAATTACGGAACGATTTAGGAGAATTTACGGTGACGGCGTAAGGCAGACGGTACACTGAGTTTATGAGGGGTGTGTATATAACAACTTAACCTCCTTAATCCCTCCATTAAGACTTTCAGACAGCGTCTGTTGTGGTTAGTTAAACCGTACAATTCTGGGAGGTAATGCAACTGTAGCTGAAATCAAAGTGTGTTGCAAAATTACCAAGTGCTGCTCTCAGGAGATACTCAAAAGTGCCATTCTGGAAGTTATAATTTCCAAAAGACTACGACTTTGCGAATAGTAAATGTTCTATTGATTATATAATGCATGGTCCCGTAAAATTACTAATAACAAAATTACTAATAACAAGGCATCAAAACATTTGTATATTTGTCGAAAAATAATGAAAAGGGTAGGTTCATGAAGAAGTAACAGTTATTAGTGTCGAACATGTTGGATGCTCCTCGATAACTGTTATCGATGAATGAATCTTCTCATAAATAGTTATGATGAACATGTGAAAACAATTCTATCTTCGATAACTGTTATGCGCGGTTGAAATAAACTCCTCCCATGTATAACTGTTATGAGTGATCGAAATGAATGTCTCTGAACGATAACATTTACCAACAGGAGAAAAAATGTCAATTTTAATTCTAATTTGTAACCAATACAATTTTCGTCA
>CM052281.1:4538197-4573848 GCA_028455765.1 Lasioglossum oenotherae | reverse complement strand
AAAAATATTGTGGTGCTGTTTTGAAAAAATGAAAAATTGTTTTCGTGGTCTCCAAGGTTGACGCAATAAATCCTGATTGAAAAGAATTCGATTCAGTTCCTCATCCTTTCTGAAAAAATGCAAAAGTACTACTATGAGTAGGATCGAGAGAATTTCAAATGGATGAGAGATTCTAGTGCTGTTTTGAAAAAATGAAGAATTATATACGTGTTCTCCGAGGTTCACACATCCTCTCTCACTGACCCTCTCCAAAAAAATTCAAAAGACTATGTCTTTTCAAAAAAAGATCGAACTTGAAATGGATCGAGTACAAAATAATGAAAGTTCTGTGTACATTCTGTGAAATGAAAAGTTATTTTCGGGTTCTCCAAGGTTCATATAGTAAGTGCCGACTGGTAAATGATGACCAACCATTTGAAACAGAAAGTTCTTGACCTTTCCGGCGGCCATAGATTCGCGGACTTGAAAGATGGGGTGCGCAGGCGACGTTCGCCGGAGCAATTTCGATATTGTTTCTGCGGTAGAAAATATATAACCTGTGAGACTCGCATATTGGAGCTTTCGGCGTAGGTGATCGAGCACGCATTCATCACTCTTCCTGCGAATAGTGTCAGGTTGCGCCATCTAAACTAATATGCCGCGCTGTTTGGGAATAAAATGGATCGATCACGCGCTCTGGAATTCCGGTTCTGTTCGATTCCCCTGTATAAATGTCGTGCTCGATCGCGGGAGGCTTTGATTGGACACGGGTCCCCGAGGTTCGCCAAGCAGAAATAACAGTCTCGTTTCTTCCGTTTTTATTATGAAGTAAGACGATAACGTACAGCGACGGAAACCATTCCAGGATTAACGATCCGTTTCGAAGAGACTCGAACGCGCGACGGCGAACGTTTCCCCTCGTCGAGTTTCGGCCGAATGCATTTCAATTTTAATCGTGACAGTTATCCTAGAGAAATAGAAATTTATTCGGCCTTCGCCGCCTGGGGCGCTCGCGAGCCTTTTAATTAAGTGATCCAGCAGAAAATATCGAATCCGCGTCCGACAATTCCGCGCGCGAGGGAATAAATGTTTTTTAACGCCGCGCCGCGCGCGTTTCACGGTTCTTCGTTAATTGCTTCCAATCAACATAACCGTGTAGCGGTGCGTTCTTTCCGAAAAACTACTCACCCTACAATAAAATCCGGTCGATAATGCACCCCACACATTTGAAAATAACATCAATAGTATTCATGGTCACTTCTGACTACCTAGACTGAATAAAAAATATATTAAAAAAAGTTTTTAAGAGTACGCTCTTATATTAACTCTTTGCACTCGGTTGTCCCCTCCGAGGCACCACTAAAAATTGCTGCAGCATTATTCAAAATATTGTTTACATCTAATCGATTACTAAACATTTGGGGATTGTATGAGGTAGTATACCAATTTCATATCCATAAGATTTCAAAAATCACAGGGAAATCCGTAATTTTCCAGTGAAAATAGCTCCGAGTGCAAAGGGTTAAAATGCACTAAACAGGAGAAAATAATTTTCTTCCTGGTCCTCCATAAAATACCGAATCCAGTTAAATGATTAATAATATTTTTCCCCCGAATTTTAAGTAATTAGTTCAACATTTCTTCTGTTATAAAATTAGTGTCGGAATAGATAGAAAAATTTAATCTAAATTTAAATAAAATCGTGACATTAGTGACTATAAAAATAAAAGCGTGGAGCGCTAAGCCATATTGACGTAATCTTCTGAAATTTTCAGAATATGTATAATTGACACAGATTTACAAAACGTATTTTTTAAATTCTCAATATTGGGCCACATAAAAAAGTTGAAACTAACTTTTATTCTTTTCCTTGTAATGCCAACCAATTGCAATTGTTTCAAATTTTCTTTTTCACGTCATGCAGTAACCCAACTGTTCTAACTTCTCAAAAAACTCCAAATCGTATAGTCCGATATTAATTATGAATAATTAATAACGTTTTCAATTTTTGCTCATTTCGGCGAAAACCTGCCTCACTTACAAATTTTTATCTCGGTAACTATTTGTCCGATTGAGCTACATTTTTTTTTTTGTTTTACTCGGAAAGGATTGGGCCATTACAAAATAATTTTTTCAACCCCGACAATCAACTTTATAACATAAGTTTTTCTTATATTTTTTCCATAATCCTTAAGTCCACCCCACACAATGATCCTATAAAATGAAAAAAGAATTTGTTTAAATTTTTCGACATTATAAAGTTGATTGTCGAGGTTAAAAAAATTATTTTGTAAGAGCCCAATCATTTCCGAGTAAAACAAAAAAAAATGTAGCTCAATCGGACAAATAGTTCCTGAGATAAAAATTCGTAAGTGACGGACGTTTTCGCCGAAATGGGCAAAAACTGAAAACTTTGGAGGCCTGCCATTTCTAAAAAAATTCGAAACCGGCAAAATGATGACTTAAACCCCCCCCTAATTTCACATGGACTACAACATATCTCATTTAGAATAAAATCGACGATGGTGCCTGCAAGGAAGTAATCGATTTGGCATGAAATGACCGAATTGAACTTCTCCAATTCCAATTTTATTTGCCTATTTTAGGGTGCACGCTTATATTGCGATTGTTTATGCGTGTAAAACGTGGCTGATAATGCTCAAATGTTTGCAGTTTAGTATTTATTACAACGTCGGTTCGATTTCGAAAATTATAGCCGCTTTGAACATTTGAAAATTTGCAGGTGAATTCATTTTGATCCGTATTTATGAAGTATGAAATATTGCTGTATCGTAAATTCAGATATTTGTTTTGGTTTTAGAAAGTGGGTTTGTTCGACCAGAGTTATTTGATACAACAAATATTATTGTTGCAAATATTTAAGCGATACCAACGATATTGTATTATTCAACGAGGATTGAATTTTCTCTGTTGAATTTCGTTCAAATCCGTTTATTATTTCCAGAGATGATTTAAAACTCTATTTTTAAAACTTGTTTCTCCGGTAATGGGTACATCGTTCACACTTTTCAATTTTATCGTAGCCATACTCGCGTACATTTTCGCGAAGCTTGTAACCCCATCGTGTCGACGAACTTTTAAATATGGTGGAAAGTCGTTTCAGAGATAATATGTTCGAAGTTTCAGAACAAAGTTTAGTCAACGGTGTCACAATAGGAACCGATAAGTACTACTTTCTGTAAATGAATAATTGAATGCGAGTACTTTCGAAGAATTGCAGATTTTGAAATTGCAAAAACTGGCAAATTTCCGGTCTACGGCTTCGTTTTCAGGAAATCGATTTTTAAAATTGGCGAGGCATGCGCGTACACGCATATTTCATCAATGCTCGACGTACCGAACTGAATTCGAATAAACGTTTATTGATGCGTACTTTGGTTCAGCTTGCGAATAAAATCGATCTCATCCGGGAAAGAGCACAGCTAATAATTATAAGCGGATGTTTCATAAAGGCAAACCAGTTCTTTTACGTTGTGTTCAAACAGATGAAATTAATTCTACGATTGAACAGAAGAAATTGATTTTGTGTACAAAAATAAAAAATTGATTTTGTGTTGAAAAATGAGAAATTGATTTTGTATCCAAAAAGAGGAAATTGATTTTGTATTAAAAAAGAGAAAAATGATTTTGTATCCAGAAAGAGGAAATTGATTTTGTGTACAAAAATGGAAAATTGATTTTGTATCCAAAAATAGATAACTGCTTTCATATTCGAAAAGAGGAACTTGATTTTGTGATCAACAATAAAAAGATTTATTTTATGTTAAAAAATAAGAAATTGATTTTGTATCCAAAAAGAGGAAATTGATTTTGCATTCAAACTAAGAAAACTGGTTTCGTAATGGAAAATAAAAAATTGATCTTGTAGTCAACAAGAGCAAATTGGTTTCATATTAAGAAATAAAAAATGATTTTGTACCCAAAAAGAGGAAATTGATTTTGTGTACAAAAATAAAAAATTGATTTTGTGTAAAAAATAAGAAATTGATTTCGTGTTCAGAAATAAGAAATTGATTTTGTATCCAAAAAAAGAGAACTGCTTTCATATTGAGAAAGTAAGAATTGATTTTGTGATCAACAATAAAAAATTGATTTTGTGTTGGAAAATAAGAAATTGATTTTGTATCCAAAAAGAGGAAATTGATTTTGCATTCAAACTAAGAAAACTGGTTTCGTAATGGAAAATAAAAAATTGGTCTTGTAGTCAACAAGAGGAAATTGGTTTCATATTCAGAAATAAAAAAAATGATTTTGTACCCAAAAAGGGGAAATTGCATTTGTATCCAACAAGAAAAAATTGCTTTCGTATTCGAAAAGAGAAAATAGATTTCTTTTCGATAAGAATGCAATAAGTATACAGGGTGTCCGAAAAATGTCGGAGAACGTTGAGAAGAGTCATCCCTTTCCCTAATTGTTCTGTGTTTTTCGATAACAGCTCGTTAACAAAGCGACGTACAACATTTTCGTAAAGGAAAAAGTTCCTCGCGGTGGCCTAAGGAACATTCCCCGACATTTTAGGACACCCTGTACAATGAAATAGCGCGACAAGTAGGCAGATAACAAATAAGCCTACTGGCTTAAGAAATATTTCCATTAGAACAGACATTGTATAGACCATAATAAAAGTGGAAGACAAATATCCACCATTAAATACTGTGGACGCAGCATAACTAAAAAAGATTATAGGAAAAGCAGACGTAGCTGCGATCGGGGGGGACAAGATGGCCCGGGAAACCATTATATGGAAAACATACCAACATCATAAATAAACCAAAAATAAATAAACGAGCATCATACAAATGGCTGTGCAGCGGCACCCTATTTTTAGGGGCGAAGGATTTATAATCGCAATACGAGACCAATGCATAACAACGAGAGACTATCTGGGGTACAGTCAGTCACAAAAGTCTGCTGAATAAATCTCTCATGTTTCAAAGACAGAGGCAATGCTTTTGGACAGTTTCTATGATAACCCAAACTTCACCAAAACTCACCATAACTCCTCTTAATAACACTTTATCTCTGTCATTCGATAAACATTCGTGGTTAGTTCGAAATAATCGCGATTTTTAAACATTTCGAATTGATCAGATACGGTTAGACTTGTCAACACTTCGATCGTCGAGACACGTGGCAGAAAATCATATCCAAATTCAACGTTCAAGTACATAATATATTTTTGTTGTTGTTATAATATTATCAACACGACAAAGCTTGAATGCTTGTTCGACATCTATTAATAAACGTGTCTGCAGCTTTACGAGTAAACAAAAAATGAAAACGCTAAGCTAATAGTTCCATCGCAGCTGGAGCTGCCTCGAGATGCCGCGTAATCTGATCTCGGCTCAGGTATATCGGTGTGAACCACTACTAATCCAATCACGAAACTTCTTTATTTTTCATTATTTTTCTATGGGACTTTTACCAACTTATTTGTGGCATTTTTCTGATTAAAATCGCACTAAACACGATATCATTTCGACTGTATTTAGTGGTTTAATCGACAGTGAAATGGGTCAGTGGAGTGGGGATGAGTCTGGCGCGCAGAGTGGGGATCGCTGAACGCGATCACGTACTACTGAGAATCGCGCGACGAGGTGTGACGGTTAATATTAACAATTTTTTTCTCCTGAACGCACAGTTTTTACTTTAAATTCGTTTTTTAATATTGCATTGTCATCCAGTTCTGAGCTATGTTTAAAGTTTCAAGTCTCTAGCTCATCGGGAAGTGGTTTAAAATTTTATTTGAAGATTTGACGCATACAACAACAACAACTCGTGGTAAAATGACGGTGTTCCACTCGGTCGTAGCACAGGCGCAGACACGACGTCTAAACAATTCTAAACAACACGGGAATTGTCCTTCAAGTCGATTCGTACGTTAACTGTCCCACACTCGTCAATTTGCATCGTAAATCTCGCGGAAAAGGAGGCCTTCATTTAACTGTTAGGAGACGGATGATGTCCGTTCCATCGATTGGCGGATCGCCGGCGAAGATGGGGCTAGCGACGAGGTAATTGGTCAGGAGATCATTGTACATAAAGCGGCGGCAATAGCGCGTAAGTGGATTCCTAACGTTGCGGAAACATCGGCGCCGATGAGCGGCAAGACTCTGCCATTGGCAGGAATCGTGGCGCGAGGGACGTGTTGCCATTCACGGTGCCATTTTCGATAAAGCTATTTCAATTCAGTGGGCCGCGTTGCTCCCGCACTCCTGCACACAACGATCATCTGTGCGCTATCGCTTAATCTCTCTTGAATTTCGGAATGCGACACACCGATTTTACCAAACTATTTTTACCAGTATCTGTACAATTTTTTGATCCAATACATTTTGCTATTTTCTCGTATCACTTGGCTGCAGTCGAACTAACCGTTCGCCGCGTGACCGCTCGCGAGCTGTGTACAGGGTGTCCCAAAAATGTTGCACTTCCTTGAAAGAGGAGGTTCCTTTCAGTAACTTTTCTCTTTGCGAGAACGTTTATAATGGTAAATTAATAAATGCCGACATTTCATGAGTTTATGACAAAACTGAATTACATTGAGCAAGTACAGTTTAAAGTGGTGGACATGTTAAAAATATTTAAGCACATCAAGGTATTACTTTCAGCATAATAAGACAATTAACAGAAGAGTACAATTTTTACTTGGCTCCTGTGTCCTGCAATCAATGCGAACACTTTTTTATTTTGCATAAAGATCCGCAGACTAACTGTTACAGTTCGGCCATAATAGTAAATTATTACTAGACTGCGGATCTCTATGTAAAATGAAAATAGGCTGCTGTTTACTTTACCATTTGTGCCTTTCTCCTACGAATTATGATGTATGAAGTTTCGAACCACTAGGATCAATAGTTGAGGAGTTATGGTCGCTTAAAGTTGAGCATTTTTCAGTGTTTCTGACAGGTAAGGGCGCCGCCATATTGGTTTGTAGTGACGATCGCGAGCCGCTTACTGAATTGGTTAGGATTAGGTCAAGGGGGGGCGGCAAGGTAAGCGGCTCGCGGTCGTTACTACAAACCAATATGGCAGCGCCCTTACCTGTCAAAAGACTGGAAATATGCTCAACTTTAAGCGATCATATCTCCTCAACTACTGATCCTAGAGGATCGAAACTTCGATTACATACTAAATACATCATAATTCATAGGAGGAAGGCACAAATTTCGAGTCCGGTAAGGTAGTTACCCTGAAAATGTTTTAAATTGTTTGTGGAAAGCAGGAATAACATAAAAATAGATTTCATCCCTTGACGACTTTGTTACATCAAAAGCAACATGACAATATTCTTGATATCTTTCGATCTTTCCAATTAACCGAATCAACCAATTTCTTCATAAATGAAATAATTAAATATTTAATTTCTGTTCGTTACAATCAACTTCGAAGATTTTGCGATATCAGTTGCATAATCTCCGCCATTTGCGAACAAGCCAATCCAAAGTTTTGGGGAAATTGAAGATAGCACGGTATCATTATGTCGAGGAGTGTAACTGACCCGAGGTTTCGATTCTGCGCGACTGTGTTGCCATTGGAGCAATCACAGAGCCGCCGGTGGCTGACGAAAAGTCAACGGTCAGAATTCAGCGGGAACCTACGTCATCCTTTTTCTCGTTCTTCATCCCGATTTTAGGTTTATGGTCGATGTGTGCAACCGTGTATATGAAAAAGCGAACGGGAGAATGAGAGAGAAATGGGGAGTGTGAGAGGGAGGGAGAGAGAGCGATCGTTTGGTCCCGGTTCGCTAGCCCGTTTATCGATTCGTCTATCGCTTTAATTTCACGTCAGTCCAGAGTCAGTCTGTGACGAGAGACGTGGAACATGGAGGCTAAACGTATCGCGATCGACTAAAATAAATACATCGGGAATAAACGTGCTCTGTGACAAACGTAATGAAATTAATTCGCTCCCAGCTGCCTGGCACGCCCCCGTTTAGATACCTCGTTGACTTCAACAATGACAGGTTTCACTGTAACCAGAGGAAAAAGCCCTTTTACTCTCCGCCGACATCGCTCTAAAGTCTCTCGGCAAATAAACTTTTTACCTTGCAGCCCCCCATAACCATTTTAAACTACATTATTCAGCCCAGGTAGCCTCGCGTTCACATTTTTCAACACTCTGCTGACCGACGCGACGCGCGATTTCGAGTGAAAAACAGCCTGTGCAGTGGAAACTGTTCTTCATTCGAATTCAAAATCGATTTTAATAATTGCGCTGGGTCAAAAGAAAGCAGAGAAATTTTCTTTTATATTGCAATCTTAAATGAAACTATTAGATGATGCTATTAAGGGTGACTTGTTAGTTCATAATGAAAATTGCTGTTGCTATTGAACGTTCCATTAAAAATTGTTTAGCCATGTACCATAGATTCTTCACAATTATGCAATAATCATCGGTCAGTAATGTGTTCATAATTTTGAGCATAATCTAACAAGGGATATTACCTACAGCGACTCCCATTAATATTCGCACGCTCTAAAAAAAAAAAACGATAACATTGTTAATATTGGACTATGCGATATAAACTTTTTTGGGAAGCTGGATGCTACAGGATGTGAAAAGAAATTTTTCGAAAATTTCCATTTGGTCGGAATTGTAAAGAAAATACTAAAAGTTGCATTTTACAACTTTTTTATGCGGGACTATGTATATTGAAATTCTGAAAAATACGTTTTGTAGATCTGCGTCAATTATATGCACTGTGAAAGTTTGATAGATATCGGTTGATGCAGGAAAAAACGACAGGCATTGAATGATGTAAGAATCCTTAGAATCAGGGACTATAACTGTTATAACCAAACAGAAAAAATGTCATAGAATAACATGTATTTCATCGACTAACATCGTATTGGTTACAAATGAGGATTATAAGTAACCGACAACTTTTTCTCTTGTTGGTAAATGTTATCGTTTAGAGAAATTCATATCGATCACTTATAACAGTTATCAATGACAGAAATTTATTTCGATCGCTCATAACAGTTATTTATTCGTTTGCTCATAACTAGACTGCGGATTTTTATGCATTTATGAAGAAATTGACTGGATGAAATGTAAAACAGTGAAAGATTAGAAAAATCCAAGAATATTGTTATGATCTTGTCAATGTAAAAAATCTATTAAGGGATGAAGTGAATTTTTATTTAATTCCTGCTGCCCAAAATCATTGCAAAATAAAAATATTTTGCATAAAGATCCGCAGTCTGCTCATAACAGTTATTCGATGAGAGAAATTTATTTCGATCGCTCATAATAGTTGTCGAGAGTGTAACAGTTATTATTAAATAGTACGTATTTCAAATGGTAGACGATCAATTATTTCATAAATTATTTATTCGTAAAATTAATTGCTACAATCAAAATTTAATGTGATAAACGAACAGATTTTGTGTTGTTTTTATGGTCTGTTGATTCATCTTGTTGTACGAAACCTCTATAAATTTCACAGGCTTGCTCCATCCGAAAAAGAGTAGACGTTTCAATAAATAAGCAACCAAAATGAATTTTTTCATCAATAATTATTATGAACAAGCAAAAATAAATTCGATCATCGATAACTGTTATGAGTGATATAAATAAACTTTCATTGATAACTGTTATGAATAGACATCGGATCTTTATGGAAAATAAAAATTCTATGCATTAATTTTAAGAAGGAGAGGCCACGTAAAGAATTCTTTCATTCTTTAATCATTTCAAAACGTTGAAAATAGTAATTTCATGTTTCTAGATTCTCTTTATATTCATTCTATTTTAAATTGTACGTTTTTGCCATAATTGCATAAAATCCGCAGTCTAGTTATGAACAATAGAAACAAATTTCTCTCATTGATAACTGTTATGAGTGATCGAAATGAACTTACCTCGTCGATAACTGCTTTGAGCATTCGAAACGATTTCTCTCATCGATAACAGTTATCTAGGAGGATCCATTTTTTTGGACACTAATAAATGTTACTTGTAACCAAAAAGTATAAAAATCAAAATATTTTAAATCAATTTGTTCTTCGAATTTTTTTCTGTATATTTTGTGTAGATTATCTTAAATTTAATAATAATCAACTTTTTTCTTAATGATTTTTATCGTTGAAGATTTTAGAATTATTTTTGGTCCCTGCTTATAAATGCATAAAATCCGTAGAGGGCTCGCTACGACCGTAAAATGCACTGAGAAAAAAAAAGTAGTTACTTCAATAACACGCGTGTTATTGTAATTTTTTACGTCGACGAATATCAATGTATTCTTTTCAATAGTATGAAATTTAGAAGCAAATCCTGATGTATTTGAATTGTCTATCATGAAATGATTGAAAATAGTATTTGATTCAATACCGTATATTATTATTCGTAATATTTCTTTTTTCCCTTCAATCAGATATGTTGTTAAAAAAATTTGAGAAATGTATTGATTTATACTGGAATTGGTTTGAGGCCATATCTTATTTGTTTGAAAACATTGATGGTCAAGCTATTGGCTTATATGATCGGCGGAAGTGAGTTTTGCTATTGAAATTCAATAGTATTAAATATTAAAATAAGTTCATATTATATTGGTACTATTCAATAGTACATCTTATTGAATCAGCATATATTTTTTTTGTTCCGACAGGATTTTTTTCTCAGTGTATGCACACTCCACTGTCATGCTGTTCTTTTCTCGATCATACAGAAACAATGTCGATATGCGATCATTGTTCGTGCAGAACACAGGCTGTTGGACAGTAAACGCGACTTTACTGTAGTTTGTTTTCAAGGTGAGAGAACTCTGTTCGGGGATGAAATGAATTTTTATTTAACTTCTGCTTCCTGCAATCGACGCAGAACATTCTTATTTTGCATTGCCAGGCACAAAGATCTGCAGTCCATTAACGACTACTCCTGACCAATTAATTTATAATTACATGTCAAACTGAATTTGATGGATTATTTATTTTAAAATGGCAATCTCGACGACAGGGGTAAATTTTAGGGTTCTTTTTTATTGGCTTATATGATTGGCGGAAGTTAGTTTTGCTATTGAAATTCAGTAGTATTAAATATTAAAATAAGTTCATATGATATTGGTACTATTCAATAGTACATCTTATTGAATCAGCGTATATTTTTTTTTGTTTCGACAGGATTTTTTTCTCAGTGTATATTTATGGAAGAATAATAATGCCGATAATAATAAAAGGAAGGAAATTGGCGAAGGTCATCCAGAATGCCTTGCTCGGCAGTGCGACACTACTCGGCCCGCGGACTCTTTGATATTGTATTGCGAAGAAATAGGTCGACCAGTGGTAATCTTTTCCGTCGGCTAACAAAGGGAGGCAACATCTACAGCGGTCAGCGTAATTTCTGTCGTTTCGCGACCGGTTCCTGTGTAAACGTTCACAAACGCACCCCCCGTTGCCAACTCTCCACCTCCCTCGCCGGCCCCGACCTCTCCGCGTTTAAGCATTCCTCGACCTTGTGTGTCTTTTTCGAAAAAAAAGTCGAGCAATCACGGCGGACGCTAACGAATCTACAATGGTCGGCGGCGGGCCTTAACAATCGCCGCGGAAAAAAATGTCGTCGACATTTATCGGAACGAGCTCCACCTGCGCGAGTTCACGTTTGTGGATTTTCGACGGTCGTAAACAAATTCCACGCATTTGCGCAACGTGCAGACGCGCCAGGGAAAACCAAAATGTTTCATCGAGGCTGGTCGAGAGCTTTGGTTTTTGCTCCTCCTTTTCATGCCGAAATCAATTCGAACCGAATAATTAGACTGCGTGCATCTTTCTGACGAATAAACAATCTCCGTCAATTATGAGAAATGGAGAGAGTACACACGAATCTATGTTTTCTATCAATTATTTTAATACGTTCGCTATTTAATACAATTTAATACAAACGTTTAATACAATCTCTAGTTAGAGATTGCAATCCCGCAGGATTCCGCGCAGCGATGCCAGAATGAGCTCCAAACGGAGCTCATGTACTCCCGTCCTTACCCCTTCCACTATTTTATTCCAGCACCGTGCGCAGGCGCCCCACAGTGGGCAATTTGGTCGAAACTCGATTCAAAATTAAATAACAAAGAAAGAAAAATTAAAAAAGATAGAAATGAGGTAGAGCGATAAAATTTTTTTTTAATTAAAGCTGAAACTTTCCGGAATATAGGAAAAATAGGGAGATTATGGTAAGAACGTTTTTTAACGTTGTGAAAATTCGTTAAACTTGCACAATTTCAAGAAAATTCTGGTTTCTCCAATACCACGCGCGGAACAAATTTTTTTTGAACATGCTAGATTTCCCGTAGATTTTTTCACGCTGATTTCAAATCTGGTCTCGAAATTTTTCTACGACCTGAGGATATTGCAAAATCGATTTCTCGAAATTCTACATGTTTAACGAATTCTCTCAAGGTTAAAAAACGTTCGTACCATAATCTCCCTATTTTTCCCATATTCTGCAAAGCTTCAGCTTTAATTTAAAACAAGATTTCATCGCGCTACCTCATTTCTATCGAAAGTTCTTTGATGAATTCTTTCGAACCTTTTAACCTCAGGAATTACCACATATCGTTTTGTATATTATATAATTATATATTATTTAGGTTTATTATAATATATATTTTCTTAATATAATATATATCATATTAAATATTAATATTAAAATTATTATAGTTACATATGATATTTGTAGTTAAATATAATTAAAAGTATTATAAATATATATATTAAAATAATATATATTATATTAAATATATATATTAAAATAATATATATTATATTAAATATTAATATGAAATATAATATACATCACACATATATTATAATAAATGTATTATATATTTATATAAATATATTATACACATATTATATGTATTATAATAAATATTAATATTAAATATAATATTAAATATTAAATATATTATTTTAATATATGTGTTTATAATACTTTTATTAGTAAATCTCCTATGAAGTTTATTACAACACTATATACAGGATGTCTAAAAAGTAATGATCATCAGCATCAGCTGATGTATACAAAATACATGATTCTATTTAAAAAAAGTAAAGAGAAAAATTGTAATCGCCATATTACAGATCTCCCAGAACTGAACAATTTTTATTCATAAAGTTTCCAATAACTCCAAAAATAACAGAGATATTCGGATGCTAATTTTTACTGGCCCGCCCTGTATAATACAGAGAAATACAGAAATTACATGTTGAATATCCTCGTAAAAAATGAGCATTGGCAAAATGTAGAATCGGCAGAAAAAAATTCATTAAAATCGTGTATCGTAAACGCAATAAGTGAATTCGTTTTTTGAAGAACTATTCGAATGTACCGTATCGAACTCTTTTCAATCCAACCAGATTGCGAATAGTTTTATATTTTCACACGTGGCCAAACATTGTCCAGAAATGGATTAGCTCTGTCGCAATCCGCATAACATTAAGAGTTAATTACAAATACGCAAACGAACGTGCTCCGTCACGCTCGCCGACGACAATCGACGTGTAAAATTCACAGTTTAATTATCTAACGTTGCATTTGGTTAACATTACAGTACGGATCGCTTTAAATAACGCGCGGTCCATTAAAATTAATCGGGCCGTATTAATACGTCGCATCATTGTCCGAGCTGGATGAGACTGGTTTAATGGGAATTCAAATTGAATTTTATAAATAAGTCACCCTATACATTTAATTATTCAATATTTATATATATATATATATATATACGAATGCATTGTGTTATGTCGAACTGAAATATTGATTTTCGCCGTGCACAGACGTCGCATCTCGTCGATCGCAAAATTAATTATCGAAGGGCGTTTCAGAAGAAAAATGCAATTCTTATTTCCACTGCCGGCCAAAAGTTTGGAATTTCTTGCTGATTTTTTTAAAAATCGAATATGTCGATCAATTTTGGAATGAACTACAGTTTTAATATCAAATATTAACTAGTTGAATAATATTTCTTAACAGATTTCAACATTTTCCTTAATGTCCTTAATGTTTTATTCTTTTCTTATGTTCAATGCACTTTTCCAAAGGGACTTTTGACAACTTCTACAAGAAGCATGGAAAAATATCAAATTGGAAACATTCGAAAAACTAATTGCCTGGATGCCCTGAATATGTCAGGCTGTTATTAAAAAATAAAGGCAGTTTTTTTCACCGAACGACCGACGTTCGTTTGCAGTTAACATTTGTATTCGGATTGTAACAAACCGTTGAACAGTAAACATGTGTTTTGAACAAATACTCCTGCAAATGAAAGAGCAATTTGCATACCTTGATAAAGAAAAAGATAATGCAAAATGTACAACGGTCAATTTAGTGTCCATTTCTTGTAATTTATGTAGACAATTTTTATTTTGCTAAAGATCCGCAGTCTCATAATTAGTAGACGAAATTGTTTAAAACAAGAAGCAGAATAATGGTTAATATTGGGTTGGAACGAAAGTTCGTAGCGTTCTTAAATTAAAATTCAAAGACAAAATTATAGATTTGTTCAATAACATATTATTCCATTGTCTTCTATCAGTTTTTGCCATTTTTTAGGTTACTTTACTATTCAATAAACCTGTGAATAAATATCGTAATCTTATCTTTGAATTTTGATTTAAAAACGCTACAAACTTTTGATCGAACCTAATATTTAATGAATTTAATTAGTACATTAACAAGGGGAGATCTTTATGCATTTATAGAAATATATAGCAAAGTTCTATTATCATTATAAATGATTCTCTAAAAAATTCTATTATAATTCTCTATAAAGAGAATTAATTCTAAACACATTTGTAAGAGAATGAAATGATAACGTAGAAATGTGAATATTAAAATTGCTAGCTGATTTTTCTCAAAAATGGACTTAGGCCACTTTCAAAATAAAAATTTGTATCATTCTATTAACCAGCTAATTTCCTTTTCACGAAATCTTTGTGATTTTAAATATATCTGTTACAGTTTGCTTCAGAATGAAAAGATAACGTAGAAATGTGAATATTAAAATTGCTAGCTTGATTTTTCTCGGAAATGGACTTGGGCCACTTTCAAAATGAACGACTCAATTATTACACGGATCGAAATTGCCAAATGGAGTAGCGAAGACGTTATCGAATAAAGTGCGCGTTCATAAATAAAAAAAAAAAGAAAAAATACAATAAAATGCATTTCATACTCGCGTAAAAATCCGCACAAGGGCGCGGGTCAATCCAATATATTCGCTAGCTTTCAATTTGATTATTCGCCGGCCAATACGTGCTATATACAGAAATCCAATAGTATAGGATTTAAAGAAATTACCAGAAATAAACGCTAAAAGCATCGACGATTTTGCTGCTGTTGTAGTCTCTCGAAAACGTGACGTGCCGATGAAAAATAAGGGTCTGACGAAGATACTCTGCAGCGGTAATTTAATAAACGTAGTAACTTATTAAGGGACAGACGGGAAAGAGAGACGAACCGCTTTTTACGAAGGTTTAAAGGAATTTCATTGAAATTTATGATGACAGAACACAAAGGACTTTATCAAAGATGTACAAAGAGGGTCGCCGAACATTTTTTCTTTTATTGGAACTTCGCCAGCAACTGTCCATGCCCTTATAATTTATTCCTCGCGCATAACTCAAATAGACGATATGAACATTCGCCTATTTAATAATGTGGTATCGTAATGACAATTTCGTAATATTGTTATTATTAAAAAACACACACACACGTGTCCGATGGTGGTTCTACCTATTGCGCGGTATCCGGAAATTTACGGTAACGAGCATTAGGATTAAATACACATGATAATAACCGTAAAACATTGAATAGAACATGTTTAATCGGTCTCGCGATTCCGACACGTTTCGCAAGCCGGAAATAAGTCTTAACGCGATTATCAGACAGCGGATTTTGTGCATTTGTGACGAAAATATATAAAAAAAAACTTTTTAAAAACCAGGCTTATATTAAAATGCAGTAAAAAGGAGGAAATAATTTTTTTCCTGGTTCTCCATAAAATACGGAATCCAGTTAAATGATTAATAATATTTTTCCCCAAAATTTTAAGCAGTCGGTTCAAAATTTCTTCTGTTATAAAATTAGTGTCGGAATTGACATTAGTGGCTATAAAAATAAAAGCGTGGAGCGCTAAACTATATTGACGTTGTCTTCGTAATCTCCTGAAATTTTCAAAATATGTATAATTGACACAGATCTAGAAAATGTACTTTTTAAATTTTCAATATTGGCCCACATAAAAAAATTGTAACCAACAACTTTTATTATTTTCCTTGTAATTCCAACAAATTGTGATTTTTCAAATTTTCTTTCTGACGTCATGTAGTAAACTAATTGTTCTAACTATTTAAATAAATTCAAGTCGTATGGTCCAATATTTAAAAAGTCATCGCCCCTTTAAAAGCGTCCGAATATTACAGTGATTCACTGTATGTGATTTTTATGTATAATGCAGTATAGAAAAATATACATTTTATTTTACGACTATGTTCCGCAAATACGTTGTAAAATTGAAGGCATGCTCGGTTTGTGTATTCCTCGGAACGTTTACACGCGAGTTTACAAACATTCTCGGCAGAAGCGTTACAAAGAATCTTCACTTTTTCACAGATTCTGTTCGGATGGTTGCCTTAGTACTAAAATCCGCGTTCCCCTCCCGCCCGCCGAGTAACTGCCCTATTATTTCAGGATAAAATGCAAATACCAGCTCCCCTTGGAAGTATTATATTTAGGTTGCAAAAATAATGACCCCATTGTACCGGGCCGCACGCGTATTTCACCCGGTACAAAAGCCACTCGCAGCAACGATGGCCGAACGTCTAGCGAAATGGTAATTCCAAGACAAATATCTCGCTCGGTTTTTAATTATTCACATTCATAATACCCCGTGTACTGTTCCGTTATCGTATCAAACCTTTCCACTTGAACAATAACTGAAAAGCACCGCCGGTAATTATAATACAAGGAATACTAAACCGGGGATTTAATCTGTCTCTAGTCACCGGATACAATGTCACGATCTAGAATTTTCGACGTTGTCCCCAGCAGTTATTGCGGGTGAACCTTACTTTAACGGACTCAAAATGTGTTTGCCTTTCTTCAATAAATTATTATGTATTTGGTACGGAATCCAGTAGATTTGTACCCAGAACCTGCAGATCGAAGTTTCGGTCCTGTAGGATTAATGGTTCAGGAGTTATGGTTGATTAAAGTTGAGCAATTTACAGTATTTTTGACAGGTAAGGGCGCCGCCATATTGGTTTGTTGTGACCATCGCGCGGCGCTTACCGAGCAGAACCGCTAGATGGCAGCGCCAATATCCAATAACCAATATGGCGGCGCACATACTCGTCAGAAACACTGCAAATTGCTCAACTTTAAGCGACCATAACTTCCGTACCATTCATCCTAAAGGATTGAAACTTCGATCCGCAGATTCCCCGAGTACGAATCTATTAGATTCCA
This sequence comes from Lasioglossum oenotherae, assembly GCA_028455765.1. Lineage (NCBI taxonomy): Eukaryota > Metazoa > Arthropoda > Insecta > Hymenoptera > Halictidae > Lasioglossum > Lasioglossum oenotherae. The sequence goes on along the minus strand of CM052281.1, from coordinate 4,556,382 downwards.
TATCAAATACGTAATAACTGCTAGAAGAAAGGCAAAAATATTCTGCAACTTTGCTTCTGCATTGTACAGGGTGATTCTGGGAACTGGGACAAGTTACTGCTCTTTCCTAAGTAAAAATAGAGAAAAAATGATACAGGAAGAAATCATATATATAATAACACGTTCAAACTTCTTATGACCTTGTTCTTATAAGGTACAATTGCTCTTTATTCTTTAATGCAACCCATCATTTTGTTAAACCAATCGATCTCTTTTTTATGGATTTACACACGAGTTAATATCGTACGATAAATAAGAGATAAACTTCTAAATCTAATTAGAAGTATCAAATTGAAATGTTGCACTGCAGAGATCGGCATTTAAAAATGTCTGAGAAATCGCGGTTACTTGTATTTATTCGAACAAAATGCGAATTTTACAAAATCTTCTGCACCACCTCAGAACTACAGAAGCGGACAAAAGTTTAATACCACTCTAAAGAAGACGATAACTTTTTAAATATTGTACTATACGATTTGAACTTTTTTGGGGAACTAGAGCAATTAGTTCACTAAAGGATGTGAAAAGAAATTTTTTTTCAAAATTGCAATTGATCGGTATTGTTGAAAATATGCTAAAAGTTGAATTTTTAACTTTTTTTGTGGGCCTATATTGAAAATTTAAAAAATACATTTTGTAGATCTGTGTCAATTAAACATATTCTGAAAATTTCATAAAAATGGGTTGACGTTACAATGAGCTACAAACGTTTAAACATGGTAAAAATTGCAGACTTTCAAGATTTTCGGCAATAAAACGTATTTTTTAAATTTTCAATATAGACCCACATAAAAAACTTAAAAAATCAACTTTTAGTATTTTTTGAACAATTCCGATCAATTGCAATTTTGAAAAAAATTTCTTTTCACATCCTTTAGTAAACTGATTGCTCTAGTTTCCCAGAAAAGTTCAAATCGTGTAGTACAATATTAAAAAAGTTATCGTCTTCTTTAGAGCGGTTTTAAACTTTTGTCCGCTACTGTACATTTCTAACAAGAGATCGACGCGTGAGGTCGCGGAAATGAAGATTGCATGGGCCAAGGATTTAAAATATGGATGCACAGTGTCCGGCGGCTAATTAGCAGCAAGTTGACGCGATAATTGGACGGGAAGCTCGTCCGACGATTCTCAAGACATTAGGAAGACAGAAATTCGGTCTGTTCCGAAAGTTCGGCGACGAAATCGCGGTAAAAGTTTGGCCATATCGAATTTAGGGGATGCAGGAATTCGCGAAGCGACGCGACGGGTAAAATGAAAAGTTATCGGCCCGCAGCCCGGAAAATTGATTCGCCTTTTCCTCGGCACGTCTGGGTTAGGTCTAGCATCTTCGATCTTTAAAACGGCCGAAGATGAGACAATGGGAACATCATAGAGTGGTCGGGGAATGTTGAAACGAACGACGGGCTTGGCTGAACAATTAGCGCGGAGGGTGGCCGGGGGTGTTCAAGCTGAAACGTTGAGGACACCATTTATTGACACTGGCGAGCCACCGCGATGGTAATTACTTTTGTTAAGCAAATCGACCGTAATTGCGCGCTAACGAGTACAATGAGTTCGGTTCACGGGTGTCGGATAATTGTAAGGCTTTGCGGGACGGAGAAAGAAACAGCGGAGGTCTCGCAAACGTGACGTTTCTTCTATCGGGTTGTCAATTATTGTGTCGGCGAAACAATTTCTTCTATTGCGTTGACGATACTTTAACCCTTTGCACTCGGTGTCCCCTCTGAGGCACCACTAAAAATTGTTGTACCATTATTCAGAAAAATTCTCTGTAGATTCGAACGCATCGGGGGGGATTTCGTCGCATCTTTCGCTCGTAGTCCTACTTTTTTCGAGCTACAATGCTTCAAAGGCCGAGCCGAACGTAGAGAAGGACAGCGCGTGTAAAGCGAGACCACGCGCGGGCCTTTGAACTGTGCCGGCGACTGCGACTCTCCGCGTCTCTTTCTTTTCTATACGCTGTCCTTCCTTGCGCCCGAAACTTTCATCGTCAATTAAACCACTAAATACAGTTCGAATTATATCGTGTTTGGTCTTTTTTAATCAGAAAAATGCCACGAATATATTTATGAAAGTTTCATCAAAAAATAAGTAGTAATAAAGAAGATTAAATATTGGTGTTACATTGCGAGACCACGCGCGGGCCTTTGAACTGTGCCGGCGACTGCGACTCTCCGCGTCTCTTTCTTTTCTATACGCTGTCCTTCCTTGCGCCCGAAACTTTCATCGTCAATTGAACCACTAAATTCTGTTTAAATTATATCGTGTTTGGTACCATTTTAATCAGAAAAATGCCAGAAATAAAGTGGTGGAAGTCCCATAAGCTTGACCCAATAGCTTGACCATCAATGTTTTCCAAAAAAATAAGATATGGCCTCGAACCAATTCCAGTATAAATCAATACATTTCTCAAATTTTTTTAACAACATATCTGATCGAAGGAAAAAAAAAGAAATATTACGAATAATAATATGCGGTATTGAATCAAATAATATTTTCAATCATTTCATGATAAACAATTGAAATACATCACGATTTGCTTCTAAATTTCATACTATTGAAAAGAATACATTGATATTCATCGAAGTAAAAAATTACAATAACACGCGTGTTATTGAAGTAACTACTTTTTTTCTCAGTGAACGAACGATGGGGATCACGCGCCTCGAGCAAGTTGTAAGCATGAGGTACTTCTCCGTCACCAAGGTTGCACGTCGAGCAACATCTTTCCCAAGGTCGCGTCGTCACAACTACATTTGCCATCCACTTAGCGGGGCTGCTGACAGAGAGAGATAATTGATGACGCGAATTTCCCGGGGAAAGTAGGGCGCGACAGGTCGAACGAGATAATTGAAGAACTCCGGGAAACTTTCTTACGAGGAAGAGATATAAAATTTCGCCGTAAGATTAATCCGTTAAAAGCGCGGCGCGATCCTCCCGCGGCTCGCGGCGAAAGGAAATTTGGCTTTGAGCCAGCAAATACGCCGGAGGATCGTCAATTGTTCGCCGAAAAACTTGGATACGGGTCCTCGCCCCCTCCCCCCTCTTCTCTATCCAACAGCGTTCTCGCCCGAGCCCGTGTCTGCCTTCATTTCCCTTTTGATCTCTGACCCCCCGAACCCCGGTTCAACAACTCAGAATCTCGTCTCAGCTTTTCCTTTCTCTCTATTCGTGTGCGTGTGTGTATGTGTGCCACCATCCAGGAAATTTCTCAGTCTCCGAAGCGGAAGACAGTTCCGAAAATATGCTGAACATTATTCAAGTCCATAAAATGTTTTTAATATACGTGCAGTATAATTAAAGAATAATCTCTGACGTAGCCCGTGCCAGTGTTTTAACTATGAGGATCAGATTCACCGTCCGACAGTGACGTGTACGTATGTAGCAAGACTTGAATCTGATACTTGTGCAATTAACAACTGCGAAGTTACTATAATGATCGTCGAGATTCGAAATTTTCCTCGCCTCCACACTAACGGGCTTCCGGATAAATATAGTTATCCGCTGTGTTCAAGTATAGGAAGTTGGAACTCTTTACCGGTGATTTGGCTCTTGAAACTTGTCCAATACCACCCACGCTTTATCTGTTGGCGCAGTGAAGCTAGTTACACAGTTGCCGGCAAGTTCGGTTGTTAGTGTTGCTGCTCGACTACTATAGTCCTTAGTACATCGTCGGTCAAATTTGTAGTGTTCAGAAATGCCGAATTTTCGATATTAGTTGTTCCCGCTGCAAGCGGACCGTTTTATTCACGTACTTTATCACAACACGTGTTCGAATGTTGCACTCTACACATTTTCCAACGCGTTTTCGTATAGTTTTCAGTAAGGGAAGAGGTTGGGTTATGAGACGGGTTTTGTTTTTCGTCTGTAGCTTTTTGCTTGATGAAGATATCAAAGAGTTTTATATACCGATGGAAAGGCGAAGGAAATACGCAACTTTTATATGTAAAAAGTTTCGTGATTTGATCAACAAGTAAAATTTTATGGCCAATTTTCCGAGGACATGATTTTTGGCTTGCTGGAAAAAGTGGTTGGGTTGTGAGACACTCGGAAAAATCAACTAAAAGTGGTGAAATATAAAGTAAAACCCATGTAACTTTATGTAAAAATATAAATGTGGACACTCTAGAACTTCCATGTGAAATCTGCATTTACTCGATTTTTTTTTGAGGTTTTCGATTTTTTACAAGCAGGATTTTCACTTTAATAATCTGAAACCAATTGCAAAGTATGCACTTGGGTTCTTGACACGTGTCAGACTTTTTTCAGAATTTCTAAACATCATTATCTAGGGAGAATATGCCGAAAACTGATTTTTCGATTTTACCCCATAACTACCCTCCGGATCGAGATACAGGGTTCAAATTTTGCACAGTATGTTTCTTCTTGGTGTCCTATCGAATGACCCATCGTCGATATAATCCGGCTATAAATAAAGATTTTCTACTTAAAATTGAAGCTCAAAATTATATTTCCATGCGAGCCATTTAATTCGTTCGTTGGATAATTTTGGAACAATTAGAAGATTTATAAAACACACGTGTGTCAACTAAACCGACGACTTCCTCCTCGTTTGCACTAAACGGCACATAATATAAAGTCGTAAGAAATCGATTGTTTGAGGCGGGAAAAGTGAGGAGATCACGTGGACCAAGATTTTGCACAATGAATGCTCAATGTCCCGTTGCTAATTTGTATTTCTTCCACGCGAAAATAAGCGTTCGGAGCAACTCGGTTGAGAAAGAAAGAGCACAGCGGCTTTATCAATGGTCGTTACTAGCACACCGGCGAGGATATCTGACTTGGCAATGATAAATGGAACATTCAGCACACTAACACGCATTACGTGCGCCAGCAAAAGAGTGGCAACGGCATCGGACGTCAATGAAGCACTCCTGTCGCGGTGTTCACGGGCGAGACTATTAAAAATACATCAGCGTAGACATAAATGAAGCGTGAGGAACTAAAAATACCTTCCCGGTACGATGGCCGCGAGTCACTTAACGTTGAAAACCGAGAAGAGGCTCACGACATTCCCGGAAACATTCGATCGCGCCGTGCCAACCCCGAGTCATTATATCTGTGGGACAACCTAATATTTATTCAGCAGTATTCGCAATATAAACATTCACAGACGCAAATTCTACCTTTGGAAATGGTTCAAAACGGAACCGAAACGTCACACAGTGATCGATTCCTCGATTCTAGGTGGACAAAATTCAAATTTTTGTGTTCTTTCACTTTATTTCTCAGAAATCATGACAAGTGTATAAAAACTACATGAACTTAAACGAATTATATCATTTCTTCGAAATGGACAAATATAACAATTAATTGTAACGTTTGTGAAAATAACAAATTCAATATTTTATAGTTTTTGTTTGAATACGTGAATAAACAATACGCAAAATGGAAAGAATTAATCTTAATTCATATTTGAAAATGGTAAAATGGTAAAAAAAATTTCAGATTTTTTCAGAAAATCTGCAATCTTAAAATCTACATTTTTAGACATATGTAGCTCATTGCAACGGCGACCGATTTCGACGAAATTTTCAGAATATGTTTAATTGACACTGGTCTACAAAACGTATTTTCTAAATTTTCAGTATAGGCCCACATAAAAAAGTTAAAAATTCAACTTGTTTAGTATTTTTTCGACAATTCCGATCAATTGCAACTTTTGAAAAAATTTCTTTGCACATCCTTTAGTAAACTAATTGCTCTAGCTTCCCAAAAAAGTTCAAATCGCATAGTACAATATCGAAAAAGTTATGATATTAAACAAGTCCAGGGGACTTGCGTCGTTTTACTGAAAGCGTCGTGAGTTATTACTAATATTCCTATTATTATTCATGTTAACTATACAAATATGCGATACCGTGCAACGCAAAAGAAATATACACTTACATTTTAAAAACAAATCAAGGAAACATCGCCAGAACAAACAATTAGTGATCCAAACTTGAAACGGCAATATCTCGAAAGTGAAAGTACGATATTGTTTATCGGAATTAGCGCGATGCTCTGTTTTTCTATTTTTATCCATCTGCGAAACGAAACGTTGCGTTTGACAAGCGACGGAAACAATGGACGAACGTCCTAGACAAACAAGAAGAGAGGAAGACGAGGACCCGATCGGCGCGGCGGCTGCAGCCAATAGAACAAGCATTATCGATCCGCCATGCCAGAGGAAAATGTTTTCTCTGCGCCCCTCTTATCAATAAAATTCTCATCGCAACTGTAACTGTCCGAGTGCCCTCCACTCCCTCCTCTTATCGCAAACGACTGAACCAGTTCTTTCAGCCGACTAGTTTGCACCTTTTCGGACAGGTGTCCCTCTACAAAATCCTGATACTTTAATTCTCGTCATTGAGCTGCGAATTTATGATTATATTTTATTATATTTTTATTATTTATGATTATTTAGTTTTATGCATTTATGATAAAAGTCTAGGTGTGATTTGAAACGGTCAAAGCATTAGAAGAATATCAAAAGGGCAAACTTCACATCTCCGGACTCAAAAGTGCCTTTCTCCTATAAATTATGATGTATTTGGTATGTAATCCAGTAGATTTGTACCCGGAGAACCTGCAGATCGAAGTTTCGATCTTGTAGCATCAATGGTTCAGGAGTTGTGCTTGCTTAAAGTTGAGCAATCTGCAGTATTTTTCACAGGTAAATGCGCCGCGGCGCTCAAGTTTAAGCAAGCATAACTCCTGAACCATTGATCCTACAGGAACGAAACTTCGATTTGCAGCCGCCATCACACAATATTTTTCCTTTTACAAAAGATGGTTGAATTTACTTGTTGAAGTGGTAATTAAAATCGATTACAAGATATGTAAAGACTAAAACGTAGAAAGTAAAAAAATATATAAAAAAACTTTTTAAAAACCACGCTTATATTGAAGTGCACTAAAAAGGAGAAAATAATTTTTTTAGACATTAGCGACAATAAATAAAAGCGTGGAGCGCCCACGAAGATTGCGTCAATATATTTTAGCGCTCCACGCTTTTATTTATTGTCGCTAATGTCTAAAAAAGTTATTTTCTCCTTTTTAGTGCACTTTAATATAAGCGTGGTTTTTAAAAAGTTTTTTTATATATTTTTTTTTAAACATAGATTCATGTAAATAGATATACATTTTTAAAATATTGATTTTTTTATTTTTGCCCTCTTGGCCGACGCACTGTGCGCCAGTGATTTTTTGTGAACCGTGTGTTCTGGATGGCCTGTTTCGGTGCCGCGGCTCACGAAAGGGCCAATTAAATGCATGATCGTGGCGATTGCGTGGGACATTCGTTGCCACGGATCCTCCCCGAAGACACGGTTAACAGGATGCGGCAGTTTCTTAACTTGTTCCTTTTTCCGGGGAGTAAAAACGGGGCATCGCGATGGAATCCTCCGGTGACCTACACTTGCTGCGGAAAACGTAGACGACGACGACGCGACGCGACGCGGCGAAGCGACGGTGGAAACTTCTAGCGAAACTTCCAACTTCGAGGGTCAAACCGCAACCTTAATTACTGCGCCGCTAACAAATGACGACTTTTTCGTAGATTACATTATTAGTGGGTTTTAACCTTCCGGACGGTCGATCTAGCAGCTCATTTCGTAAGAAATTACTTGCCTCGTATCGTATCGATGTACAAAGTATTCGTACACCTGTCAAAAAACGAATAACTTTTTCAAAATTGGATCCAACAGCTTGGGTTTTTTTTTGTGAGACGTTGGAAGGATTGGTTTACTAGCTAGGCTGCGGATTTGATGCATTTTTGACGAGAATAGTCGCGTTCTATCGTTGCTTGAACAACCTAATTAGAGCAATTTACCTGCCGCATCATTCGACCATTTCTTTCTTTCGTTCTCGTACTGGACTGATAATTATATTGAATTTTCTCGAAAACGAAGCCTCCATGCAGATTTGATCGAAATAAATTTCTCTCATCGATAACTGCTTTGAGAAATCGGAACAGTTTTTCTTCATCGACAACAGTTATCGAAGAGGATCCAATTTTTTGGACACTAATAACTGTTATTTGTAACCAAAAAGTATAAAAATCGATACTTTTTAATCATTTTGTTCTTCGAATTTCTTTCTTTATATTTTATAATTTATAATCAACTTTTTATTAATGATTTTTATCGTAGAAAATTTTAGAATAACTGTTATTTTTGGTCACCCACACATTTTTGATTTATACTTATTGAATATGTACGTATTGAATATGAACCATTATTATCTTCAGCAAAATATTTAAAGTAAAATTGACAAAACATTGCGAGATGCAATCCGAATATTTTGAATATTCTGCAAATAATTGAGTAATTCAAATAAACTGATTTGTACTTATTGAATACGAACGTATTGAATATGAACCATTATTTGCAGCCGAATATTTAAAATAAAATTAACAAAATATTTCGAGATGAAATCCGAATATTTTGAATATTCTTCAAATAATTGAATAATTCAAATAAACTGATTTATACTTATTAAATATAAACCATTATTTGCAGCCGAATATTTAAAATAAAATGAACAAAACATTTCGAGATGAAATCCGAATATTTTGAATATTCTTCAAATAATTGAATAATTCAAATAAACTGATTTATACTTATTAAATATAAACGTATTGAATATGAACCATTATTTTCAGCAGAATATTTAAAATAAAATTAACAAAATATTTCGAGATGAAATCCGAATATTTTGAATATTCTTCAAATAATTGAATAATTCAAATAAACTGATTTATACTTATTGAATATGAACCATTATTTGCAGCCGAATATTTAAAATAAAATGAACAACACATTTCGAGATGAAATCCGAATATTTTGAATATTCTTCAAATAATTGAATAATTAAAATAAACTGATTTATACTTATTGAATATGAACCATTATTTGCAGCCGAATATTTAAAATAAAATTAACAAAATATTTCGAGATGAAATCCGAATATTTTGAATATTCTTCAAATAATTGAATAATTAAAATAAACTGATTATACTTATTGAATATGAACCATTATTTGCAGCCGAATATTTAAAATAAAATGAACAAAATATTCCGAGATGAAATCCGAATATTTGGAATATTCTTCAACTATTTTGAGATACTTCTTTAAATAAAATACTTGGTAGAATAAATATACGGATGAAACAAACAGGATTATTTACTATTTACTATTTGAAATGCTATTTCTCCCAGCTCTGCATTAGAGGATTAATAGTTTCGCGAATATCAAGCACGTATTTACGAAATTTCGCAGGAAATATCGAGAGCGAGCCATTTTCCGTACGGAATTCTCGATTATGTAGATCGGTTATTAAGGGAAACTGGAAACTCGCATTGAACGAGAGCGTGTGTGTGGTGGCAATGGAAACGTTCAAGTTGGCTCGACAGAGTTGTAAAAGTTGTACGGATAGGTCGCGGCCGAGAGTCCGGAGACGGTGGCGCAAGATCGACGTTGAGTTGTATTTTCGTTTGGAGAGTACCTCCGCCCGGCAAAACTGGGCCACAGAAACTTACAAGAAATTGTAATCGGCAGTCTTACAGTTGTCTTGTAACTAGATAATGCCGTCGGAAAGTTGAAAGCCACTTTTCCCCGGCAGCGACGGCGCGTCAGGAATTAAACGGATGTGGCGCGGCGGCGCCATGCGATGAGAGAGGGCCGTCGTAATTAATTCTTGAATGTAATTTTAATAAATCCCCGGGAACCTCTGTGTACGTGCTGAGACAAATATTTGGACATTAAAATGCTGCTGTTCCTCGGCTGTTTGATAATTGTCATTCCTCCGCCGGTCAAACTTCCACCGTGCGGACGCGCGCGTAATATTCAGGCGAATTATAATAATCATCGGGTCGCCACCGAACATTTTCTTGTTTATTTTACGCGTCACCCTTTCGCGCGAGAATAAATCTTATGAACACGTACACTGCCGCTCAAAAGTATCCGGACACTTGCGAATTGTGCAACAGCAACGCATAAAAGTTACAAAAGCATCGAAAATACTGACTGAAATCGATCTTTATTCATTTCTTCATGGAGAATCCAATGTTTTTAGTTAAAAAATATTCTGTTCTTTTGTTACATTGCTATTTTATCGAGTTACGAGGGTCGCCTTCAGTTTTCTCAAGGGAATGTCTACTATACTTTACTGAAATTCGGATAAATTAGGAAATTCTTCGTAAGAAAAATATTATACAAAGTGAGACCTAAAATGAATTTTTAAAATTTTCGGATAACTGCCCACCCCTAGTGTTTACCCTCGTATTAACCTTAACCTTCTCTCTGTGTGCTGCTATTAATGTTAGCACTTTGCACTTTCTTTTTACCACGCTTATATTAGCTTGCCGTGTTGTTGTATGCGTCAAATCTTGTAACCAAATTTTAAACCACTTCCCGATGAGCTAGAGACTTGAAACTTTAAACGTAGCTCAGAACGGGATGAAAATGCAATATTAAAAAAAAAAAACAAATTTTAAAAAAACTGTGCGTTCAGAAGAAAACAATTTTCTCGGTAGTACGTGATCGCGTTCAGCGATCCCCACTCCGCGCGCCAGCGCTCCCTACTCCACTACGCGTTCCTATTCCGACTCATCCCCACTCCACTGACTCATTTCGCACCGAAGGAGCTCAGTCAGTGTGGAGTTCCGTTCGTTCAGCTCCATTTCGGACAATTTTGGACTCCATCAAGAGACGTCGTCTCTCGGAGTCATCCCCTCATTCTATCTCGCGTATTTCCATATCTCGCGTTCCTATATCTTACTATTTCATACTAGTATTACTACAGGGTGTCCCAAATTCCTGAACTTCCCAGAAATGGGAGATTCCTGAGACCACCTGAAGCGATATTTTCCTTTGCAAAAATGTTCTCCGCGGCTTTGTTTAGGAGTTATTAACCAAAAAAGACGGACCAATCAGAGCGCCACCTAGACGCGAGTTGGCACAGTCGGCCAATAGACAACTCGCGTCTAGGTCGCGCTCTGATTGGTTCGTGTTTTTCGTTAATAACTCCTAAACAAAGCCGAGGAGAACATTTTTGCAAAGGAAAATATCGCTTCAAATGGTCTCAGGAACCTCCCATTTCCGGGAAGTTCAGGAATTTTGGGACACCCTGTATATCTTGCGTTCCATTTAAAAAAGACTAAAAAGTAGAAGATAAAAAAATATACATATAAAAAAAAACTTTTTAAAAACCACGCTTATATGAAAATGCACTAAAGAGTAGAAAATCATTTTTTTAGACATTAGTGATTATAAATAAAAGCGTGGAGCTCCCACGAAGATTACGTTAATATAGTTTGGCGCTCCATGCTTTTATTCATAGTCACTAATGTCTAAAAAAAATATTTTCTCCTTTTTTGTACATTTTAATGTGAGCGTGGTTTTTGAAAAGGTTTTCTTGTATATTTTTTTCCATGTATTTCATTTATCTTCATAGTGAATAGCGATATTACCGTAGTAAATGAATCATTTCCTTGATTACATTTATACAAGGGGTTGTAGTTACAAGAAATTATTAATTATACAATAATTAAATATCTGTTTCTTCCCTGAAAACTTTAATACGTTACATAAATAATATCTCGAATATTTCACTGCCTTAATGCAATGTATTTTATATAAACAATTGTTTTCGTTAAAAGTACCTACATCAAAATGAATAAAATTCGGACTGAAACAATTAAAAAACTTTGTATTGGACGGAGAATTGATGGAAGAGAGTGTGTTATATTGAATATTGAAAATTTCATTATCCAGTATTTTTTCAAACATTCCTGTAAATGAATTTCCTTGCCAATGCTTGCACTGCGTGTAACTTTTGTTGGTTTTAAAGTTAATTAATTTTATAAATTTTCTCTCTGTACATTGTTGCACATTCTCCTCGCTGAAGTTCGTTCAGCCGACGATTGTTTCATTATAATCGAATAAAATTTGCATTCTTACCTGCACTGCTGACTGCATTCTTCTACAGTCTTGTATAATACTTTTCGAGGAAGTTGCGCAGGGTAGTAACTGCTAAGTAGAATGCAATTTATCGTAGAACTGAGTTACTCTCAAAGTTCTCCGGCTTTTGCATCGAGTGGGTATCGTAACGTGCGGTTTCAGAGGTTTTACAAACTTTCGCCGCATTATAAACTAACAACGATGGCTAATAACCCTAAGTAGGACTTTTCTCTGATGCCAAAGCTCGCATATCAAAAATGAATTTATAAATAGACGTAGAAAGAATTCGATATTCCCGGCAGGTTCGTTACATTCTTCCACTTCTACTTGCAGTTTTAAAATAATATTAATCCAGTGATAATAATATTAATTCATAAATGCATGAAATCTAATCGATTAATCCATAAATCTATGTAATCGTTAGTATTGCCTGGTATCCCCGTGAGGAAGCTTCAAGAAAAATGGCGGACGTAAATAATTTTGCGGATAATTCAGAAATCACCAGTTCGGCTAATGGAGGCTCCACTGAATTGTCTACAGAAAACGCGAATATGTTTCGAAAAGAAGTATATAAATTAAAAGCACATAAATATGAAAGATGAAAGAAACTATTGAAAAGAAGAAAAACGTCGCGAATACATCGGTAAAAGTTCAACAAGAAAATAGCTGGATATAAACTTTACTTTAACGGACTCAAAATTAGAACCTTTCTCCCATGAATTAGGATGTACTGGGTATGTCATCCAGTAGATTTGTACCCGGCGCGGACGCGGATCGAAGTTTCGATCCTGTAGGATCAATGGTTGAGAAGATATGGTCGTTTAAAGTTGAGCATTTTTGACAGGTAAGGGCGCCGCCATATTGGTTTGTAATGACGACCGCGAGCCGCTTACTTTGCTGCCCCCTCCCCGCCCTAGACATAATCCTAATCAATTCAGTAAGCGGCGTGCGACCGTCCCATTACAATCCAATATGGCGACGCCCTTACCTGTCAAAAAACTGGAAATATTCTCAACTTTAAGCGACCATATCTTCTCAACCATTGATCCTAGAGCACCACTAATTCTGAGTACGGTAAAGTAAAAAGCAGCCTTAAGTTAAAATAGCTAATTTAAAAAAAAAATTGGTCGACGGCGAGGCAAGCCGGGACGCGACATAATGGCGTCGACACTAAGAGGGACAGATACGCAAAATGGTACATTCGAAAGCGGCTGGTCGTAATAATTTCCGGCAACTCGGCCCGCTTGTCAGTCGGGATATGTTTCGGGCGACACACACACACCCACACACACGGGATGCTAATACGTAACCTTAGGCCGTAATTAGAGAAATTAGAGGAGCACGAAGGTCGACGACGTCGCGTGTGTGCAGCCGCGTGTTCGCGTAATTTAGACCTCTTCATGCTCCCCCGAAAATCTGCCGCCTTCGGCAACGACCCACCACCAAATAAAACCGTGTCCGTGAGGTTAAGTGCTGTGTCAGCGACTCGTGACATTCCTTAACCCCCACCCGAGGTTCAGACTCATTAATTCACGCCGAAGGAACGGCGGAAACTAATTACACCCGGCCGCTTTATTATAAACTGCTGGATCAGTGCGGCTGCAGATAATGAAACGAACGAGCCGTCCACTCGGGAAAGCGAAAAAAGAAACCTTCGCCCCCCCCCCCCTTCCGCGCTATCGACCCCTCGCTATTCTAATCGATACGCTTAAAACGTCGAAGCCGTTCTTGTCGCCAGAAAATTCCGAAATTTCTCCCAACGTGAAAAAGTCCTCTCCATTAACTGTAATCACGCTGACGACCTCGCGACATTTGCACCTCCTCTGCGAACCCCTACCGGGTGTCCCATTTTTCACGGAATTCTCGCCCATGCTCTTTGCAAACTATATTTCGAATTACACTCACTCTGTTTTGGGGAAGACTACCTATGATCAGGGTCTTCTTTTATTTTAACGGAAGAGGTCAAAAGAATGCGTTTATGCACACCCCTGAAGGGGTAATGTGGGACTAAGGGGAACAGGTGGCTGGTTCACTTCTTCTCTGTATACAAAAATGGAGGTCGCCTTGATGCAGAGTTGTTTAGAATTACAGTCGAACTACCTCACGAACTATAATTACAAACTAATTCAATTACATTGTCTTTAATTATTTCGTGATTCGAAATGCGGTCGCTTCATTCAATTAAATTACAATGTAATTCCTAATCCTGGCTTTTCATCCAATTAAATTACAATGTAATTCGTAATTGTGCTTTCTCATCCGCTTAAATTACAATAGAATCCGTTTTCGGACAGTGTAATCATGAATTATACAGGATTCAGTGGTGCTCACATTATATACCAAAAATATTTTTATTTTTATGTGATTTTTTTTAGAGATATCAAGGTCACCTTCGTTTTTTTAATGGCACTTTCGCAGGACCCTAATGTTTTGAGATAAATTCGAAAATATCCTCAAAAGTTGGTGCAAAAGTGGTGTCTCTCCATCTTTAATAATTATTTAAACATGTTTAAACAATCATAATGTATTAATATTGGATATCACTGTACTCGGGAAAGTCTACAGAATCTTTTTCTGTAAAGAACAATTCAATATCTTTTATAATAACATCACAATATTTGTTTAAAGTTGGAAAATATGTTCTTTTCAAAGCCATGTTTCTCAAAAACTGTGCATATAGGAGAAAAATTAAGGACAGATTCGGAATCAACGCAAAAAACCCTGTAAGAAGGACCAAACAGTATATTAAAAACAAATTTGGTGTTGGACAGTGTAATCAACTTGTTATTAATGATTTGTATCGTAGAAAATTTTAGAATAACTGTTAATTTTTGGTCCCTGATTTTTCGTATTTAATGTGCGCTCAAATAATTCGTTCAACAGTCACACTCACGATTTTGATCGAATATTTTCTGCCAGGGGGGAGGGGGAATATTAAAACGTTTAAATCCTTTTAATTTCTGTGATGTTTCCAATTTGCATTCACTCACTGCTGTTCTAAACGCGTAAAATCCGCAGTCTACTGATAAATGATATTTGGCGAAAGCTGTAGCATTTAACGCGTGAAAGATGGAGGCAATACGTCAGCCTGATGTTCCTGATGTACTGTACACATCGCACAGATGTATCCCGAGATGTAGACTGACAACCATTTCCGATAGCCCGAGGAACAGTCTTGTGGAAGTTGAAATGGCTGTTTGAGGCAGGCATTGCGTAAAACTCTCGTGTATAACTTGACGCGTATCCGACTGACATTGTGTTACATCGGAATCGCGTTACCGTGGAAAAATTTCGAGTACAACGTGCTTGGTTCATCCCGTAAGTCTCCGTGTTTGGAAAAAAGCATCTACTGAAAATACAGTTTTTTTATTACCAGAGAAACGTTTATTCAATGTCGAAAATAACACGAAAATTGTACGCGAGTCCGTTTCCGCGAAACTGAAATGAATAAAACTGTTACGATTGTGTAGAACAATGGTGTACCCATTGTTTGTTATTAAATAAAACATTTCGCGCGAAGATGTACGTGTGTAGTGCTCCGGGTAACGAAATCGATTTTACCATTAGTTTCAGTAAATAATAGCAATTGTTGTTTCGGGAGTTTATAAAGAATGGGTTCGCGTTCCTTTGTCATAGATACGTTTGTTCAATTAGATTTACTGTAAAATATTCCGCATAATGGAAGCCATTTTATTCAGCTCTACTTTCACATGCTGTCGACTGCAAAATTTTATACTCTGAATTTATTAATTGTTCAATTTTTGCAATGCAGAACTTTGATTTGTTGCATCTGCTTTCAAATTAGGAATCCATCTGTCTTCTACTGAGGAATAATTGAACATTAATATTCCTTCTGTCCTTTCATTGCAAAATAATTGAAGAATTCTGCTTGTCTTCCATTAGACAATAATTAAATAATTGAATAATAATAAATTAAATAATAATAAATAAATGATAAATTAAATAATAATATTAAATAATTGAATAATAATAAATAATTGAAAACAAAGATTTCACTCGTCTTTTATGGAGGAGCAATTGCAATCTACGATTCTTGCTGTCTATTATTGGAGAATAATTGAAAACAAAATAACTAGAAACTGACAGTTCATTTGTCTGTTATTAAGAAATCATTGAAAACCAAGATCTTGCCGACGGTTCACGAAAAATAAATGAAAACTACAATTCTACAAATCGAACACGTTCGGCCAGGTGACATGGTTAAGCTAATTTCTGATTTTCTTTGGGAGATCATCTAAGGGCACAACGACGGCTCCTTTCAGCGAAAATTCTCAAGCAGCCCACTAACTTAGGCAAGAAATGCGAGGACAAATGAAAAAGACGGTTCTCTGCTTGCGCCACGTCACGTCACGAAAGTTATGCGACGCAAGCGCCAAAAAATGCCGCATTCTTCTCCTGGAAACTAGCCTGAATTTTTACCAGGGGTTTTGGGTCGAGAATTAAATTTCAAGCTGCCGCGGCTTTGTTGCGCACGTCCCAGCAAATTAAAGTCATTTATTTCAATTATGTTTGTTGTAAATACGTTATCAACGTTCTCTGCAAATACTGGCTAAGTAACTGGGTGATGAATGAATAATTTCGCTACATTACGCAACGCAATTATGCAAACATTTTTTATTACTTTTATTATAATTATGCAAAATAACAGTTATTCTAAAATTTTCTACCATAAGAATCATTAATGAAAAGTTGATTATTATTGAAACTTAAGATAATCTACACAAAATATAAAGAAAAAAATCGGAGGACAACATGATTAAAAAATATCGATTTTTATACTTTTTGGATACAAGTAACAGTTATTAGTGTCCAAAAACATTGGATCCTCCTCGATAACTGTTATCGATGACGAAAAACTGTTTCGATTGCTCAAAGCAGTTATCGATGAGAGAAATTTATTTCGATCGCTCATAACAGTTATCAATGAGAGAAATTGATTGTCTTCCACTTGAAAGTTATACTATTTAATAATAACTGTCCCAAATTTCCTTCATTAATAACTATTACGAGTGATCGAATTCAATTTCATTTGTTAATAACTGTTATGAGCGATCAAAATAAATTTCTCTCATCGATAGTTGTTATGAGCAGGCGGATCTTTATGCAAAATAAAAATTTCTTACCTAATTGCAACAAACTGGTGTGAAATAGAAATTTATTTTCTTCCCTATTAAGTTTAGTAGGTTGAAATTAATATAATAGTATGTTTGAATTTTTCTAATATTTTTGCTATTTTAAGTTACACCTATTCATCTTTGTTATAAATGTTTTGAGCGATCAAAATAAAGTCCCATCGATAACTGTTATGAACGATCGAAATAAATTCCTGTCTTCGATAACTGTTATGAGCGATCAAAATAAATTTCTCTCATCGATAGTTGTTATGAGCAGGCGGATCTTTATGCAAAATAAAAATTTCTTACCTAATTGCAACAAACTGGTGTGAAATAGAAATTTATTTTCTTCCCTATTAAGTTTAGTAGGTTGAAATTAATATAATAGTATGTTTGAATTTTTCTAATATTTTTGCTATTTTAAATTACACCTATTCATTTTTGTTATAAATGCATCAAATCCGCAGTCTAATTATAAGCGATCGAAATAAATTAATCTCGAAATAAATTAATAACTGTTATAAGTGATCGAAATGAATTTCTCTCAACGATAACATTTACCAACAAGAGAAAAAATTTTCGGTTACTTGTAATCCTTATTTGTAACCAATACGATTTTAGTCGATCAAATACTTGTTATTCCACGACTTTTTTTCTTTTTGGTTACAACAGTTGGACTGAAATGAACTGTCATATTGTAACAGTCATCAATAAACTTCAGAGTAAGCGAGAGAGTACTACTACATAAATCAAAAAGATGTGTATCATATCACGTTTATGAAAATTATCTGCTGCACTTTTTCTCGTTTCTCTGCACGTCACGCAAGAAGTCGATTTTTCATCAATTTATCTGACAGTTGCATCTATAATGTAAACGTTTATATAATACACCGGCAAATTCGATTTGCAAACAATGTTTCCGCGAAGCTTTATCACATTCAATTCTTTCTAAAAAATGGATACATGAAGAAACTGTTGATTTTTCAAAAAATAATTAAACCAGGTCATCAAACTATATTCTCTGCGAGTCTCATTGAAAAATTC
>CM052281.1:4404370-4521956 GCA_028455765.1 Lasioglossum oenotherae | reverse complement strand
ACAACAACAACGACAACGACAACGCGGCAAGCTAATATAATCGTGGTAATAATAATTTGAGATGGATTCATGCATTCGCGGTATGCACTGGCGTCATCGCTTGATTTTCGCGACACTTTTTACGAATGCATGGTCGAATACTTTGTACACCCACGGTAAATGCATGAAATCCGCTGTCGATTTATTGCGTAGCGTATAATCAAATCGAACAAAGGGCCGACTCGGAAATAAAAACAAATTGAGATGTCCCGTCCCTCGAGGTGCACATTGTCAACAAATAAAAACTAGATGAACGCGTATTGGTTCGGACAAATATTACTTCGCCGAGCAGTTCGTCAATGTTAATGTCAACTTCGTTTACCAAATGCGGCGCTCACGCGCAATCGATTTTGCTACGGGAACTTGTTCACTACGAAGCCGTCGCGCGTCGCGTCGCACAGTGTTCGAAACTGCGGATTTAGGAGTGCAAAAGTCAAAAAACCAAACATGGAGTAGGCATTTAATACTGTTTCTTACATCAACACATATGTCTGTAGAAGCTAAAATCGACAATTTTACTTCTCAAATCAGTTATTGTTAAGTGTGGCATAGGTTGCAAGTAGCAGTATGAAAAGTACAACGATATAAAGGACATCCTTTTCACCTATTATTTATTGTTTAGAACGTTAATATTGATTTCTAATTATAACAGCCGTGTTCAGAAGCATTAGGAAGATATGAAAGAAAATATAAAACAATTTTTCGGAAATGTTTAAATGATGTTCCTCAAGGTAGTATTAAGAAATTTATTTTTTAAGTTTGTTGCAGGAAATACTAATGATATTCGCCCGTATTCGCGCTAATTTCTGCATGAATATTAGGAATGGAATATGTAGTTTATGGTTTCATCAAATTGATTAGCAGGAAATTGCAGATTAGTAAGTTATTCTATTTTTTCTGGTACAGTTCGATGACGAGTACGCGTAGGACGTACATATATGTATAATAGACGTATTATTATAATAATATATAATAGACGATTAATAGTCGTATTAGGCAATAATGTGCAAAGAATGCCTAGTGTTGTGGCATTGTTGTTGGAGCGCCGATTGGCAGTTATTTTCGCGAGTCGTAGAGAACGTAAACAAAAAGAGATTGATTTCCTATTGTTACGGGCCTTCCACATGAATGTTTCCCATTCTTATTGTGTCGAAGAGATCGTTAACAGCTTGGATTGTGTTAGGTTATATAATTAGATGTAAATAGAGTATAACTAGATATAAATATTGTTTTGTTTTTATTTTTATTATTATTGTGTTTTTTATATGTATTATTATTGTTGTTGTCGTAAATTTCATTTCTGAAAATTATACTTTTGTAAAAAAAAAGAACAATTGTGTACAAGTTTTTCTTTTCTAACACTATACATTAAAACGGGCATTATAAATTGAAATATGTTGCTTCCTCTGCTATATTTTAAGAAAAAAAATATTTCAATAAACTTGCGGAACTCAATTAGCCTTCTTTATACTTACCTAATGTGTATAGAATACATGTAACACAGAATTATCGATTATTAGAAGCGTTTAGACTTTTGCACTCCTAAATCGGCCGTTTGTACCACCGTGCGTCGGTCACAAACGCTCAAAAGTCCGCCTAATTATCCGGCACGAAGACGAACTTCTGAGTCTGCAAACGACCGAGAGCAGACTTAGACAATGAGTCTCGGAAACCAAATAAAACACGCTTCGAGCGAAACGTGTCCTGCTGTCAGCGGAGCGCGTTTAATCAAACGCGCCGAGGCTGCCATCAAATGCTCCGCATTTCGGAAGAGCAAGGATACACGCGGCCGAAACGTCTCGCAATACCGGAAGGATATTAATTAAATGTCAATCCGATTCCGGGAACAAAGGGAGCAGAAAAGTGAACTCCGTCTATCAGCTGCACCTCGATCAAGTAGGCTCGCGACGCTGCAGTGCACCGTCAGCTGAAAACCCGGTTCTTCTGGCCAACATATATTTCCAAGTTCAGGATTGTGGTACAGTTGGTGTACAAAATATTCGTACACATTAAAAAAACGAATCACTTTTTCAAAATTCGACCCAACAGCTTGAGTTTCGTTTCAGACGTTGGAAGGATTAGTTTACTAGCTGATGTGTGAATAATTATTTTTTTAAAAATTGTTATTGGTCGCAATTGCGAAGGAAATAGTAAAGGTCACGATTTTTAAGATTTTTAAATTTTTTATCTGTACCTTGAATGAAAATTTAGAAGTCGCCTTTGGCAGGTCTAAGTATGTTATATACATGTACAAAGTTTCATCGAAATCGATCAAGGACGTTACGAAATATAATCGATTGAAAATTGCAAAAATCGTAAGAATCTGCGATTTAAATGAATCGCAATTTTTACATCTTACAATTGCCTATAGCTCTTTTATCCATCAACCAATTTCAATTCAATTTTTTGTTTACGTTATTTTAAATTATACCTATGAGATAATATTAGGCGAAGTAAAACGTTCTGAGCGTTTTTCGCTTTATAAATACAGCGAAAAATGCTCAGAACTTTTTACTTCACCTAATATATTAATTTGATATTCATAAAATGAACAAAATTATATACAATGGAATTATTCTTGATCGGAAGAAAAATTTAATTTTTTCGATCGAAAATCCTATTCACAAAATGTTCATTTTTAAATGCTTAAAATGTCACCATTAAAAATTGCCGTACCATTATCCACAATATAATTTATGTTATTTTAAATATGATGCTATCTAATCAATTATTAAACATTTAATGGAATCGATTCTGTAACTATTTCAATTTTCTCTCATTGATAACTGTTATGAGCGATCGAAATCAATTTCTTTCATCGAATAACAGTTATGAGCGATCGAAATAAATTTATTTAAGCGATAACTGTTACAAACGCTCAAAATAAATTTCTCTCATTGATAACAGTTATAGAGCGATCGAAATAAATTTATTTCACCGAATAACTGTTATGGACGATCGAAATAATAGAAAGTTCTCTCATCGATAACGGGTATAAGCGATTAAAATAAATTTCTCTCATTGATAACTGTTATGAGCGATCGAAATAAACTTCTCCCATCGATAACTGTTATGAGTAGACTGCGGATTTTATGCATTTGTGACAATAATAAATAGTTGTAATACAAAACAGTAAAAAGATTAAATGGATTTAACAATGTCGACACACTATTTTTAACATATAGAAAGTATTAATGGGGAAAATAAAGGTTTATTTGGCTTCCATAGATCGTAATTGATGTGTACAAATTTTAGTTTGCATAAATGCAGCATTATTCACAATATTGTTTACAATATTAAACACGTTGGTATCTAATCAATGATTAAACATACAAGTATTGTGCGAGGTATTATATCAATTTCATATTCATAAATGTTTAACTTTTTCGATTCACAAAATGTTCATTTCTAAATGCTTAAAACCATTATCCACAATATTGTTTACAATATTAAACACGTTGGTATCTAATCAATTATTAAACATACAAGTATTGTGCGAGGTATTATATCAATTTCATATCCACCAACAGAAAAAAGTCATGCAGAATTGAATTATTCTATTAGGTCGTTCAAAAGAAAATGTCTAACGTTCAAATTAAAATATCTCCGACCGCGCAAAGGGTTGATACCGACATTTTCGACATCGTTAACAATTTAGAAAGCGTAGATGCATAAAATACTAGATCGGCCGCCGGGGCCACTGAAGCGTAACAAACGCAAATGTTCTTTCGACGTAGGGAGCATTACGGGTGCGACATAGTGGTCGGAATTAGGGTAGTTGGGAAAGAAATGATGAGGCGAAAGGGTTTGTGAGTGGAGTCAGAGAATCGGTGTTCGCGGCCGCGAGGCTCTCGGCGCTCGCTCCTCGATGCAACTTGCTAATCGCGATCAGCATAATTCCATTCCATCAAGGTTGACCCTGTTCGGCGTGGTGCGGGCCGCGGCGGTGCGAGGGTTGCATTCGGCCTGGTAAAAAGGTCGGCGAGAGTAGCGTCGTTGCAACCGGGGGGATTGGCGGGAAGTCGAACTCCAAAGCGTCCGCAACAGAGCGCGCAGAGTCAGTGTTCGGCCAACCGTCTTCATGCGCGGTGTCACCTCCGCTAAACGTTCCGGCTCGTCGCTACCGTTCGCCAACCGGGGGAAAAAAGCGCCGTGGCACCCGCGAGCCTCTCGAGGGTTGCTCGCCAATCGTATTTAGCACGTGCGAAACCGGACCGCTCGAATACCAACTGCACGATTCAACGGTCGCCGGCGAACATGCTATGCTACGTGAGTATCTCTCTCTTTCTCTCTCTCTCTCTTGAATTAGAAACCGATTTTTCTGACCCACCTCGTGCTCATTATATTTCTGTGGTCCCGTCGTACTCGGTCTCCGTGATCCGCATTGTGCGACTTCGCTTTTTACCGAAGCTTATTCTCAACCTTTCATCCTCGTAAAAGTGCGCGGAAATGATATTTCTTCTCATTTATCAGTGAAGCTTGATCTCTCTCGTTTCTCCATTGTGCGATCGTCTTGTTGTTAATGGTGAATTATCGAGAATTTAGTCGAGTTCGAGTTTTTCCTTCGATTCTCAATTCCGTGTTGTGGATTCGTGTTTTCGAATTCGAGCAAATGTTTCTCGGCGAGAGGGAACCGCGATTTTTGAAACGGTGTCGATAGGTTCGGTGGGCAGTAATTTTAAATAACGGAGAATCTAGCTGTGGAAATGTTCACTCGATTTCGATTTTATATTGTGCTATTCGAACGACGGGGAACAGTGATTTTTCAATTGTAGCGCGAGAGGTAATTTCAGGAGAGCGTGCGAAATTTGCATGTGCGCGCGATTGGGAAGCAGATATCTTTTCCGGTGAAAGTTAGATTGGATAAATATATGATTCGTGAACTCTCCACTTAATTTTTAATCTCGAATTTCAAGAGTTTACTTCTCGAAGGAAACGTGCAGGAATTCTGTATAAAATTTCGGGGAGGAGCAAAACCTTTTTTGAGGGGGATAAAACAAACAGAAATTAATTAGGATGTGCCTACATTCCATTCGATTTTTAATTGCAAGGATTGGAGGGGGAAACACCGTTTTTCAAGGGAGAACGTGGAAAATACATTTCTGTGGGTGCTGTTTGAAATCAACGCGGGAGGCAGACATTTTTTGAAAGGGCAAACCGCAATTAATCGAAAATTTAATTGAGGAACTTTTTACTCGTTTTTTAATTTGATATTGTGAAGTTTGGACGGTTTTCGAGGGAAAGTGTGCAGAGGATTTACATTTTCGTGGACGGTGTGTAAAAGAGTGGCGTGAAGTAAAACTTTTTTTAGTCAGTGCAGCTAAAAATAAATTGAGATACAACTTGAGTTTTCATTTGCTATTGTTAATGGTGTACTAAAGCAAGTACATATACTTGTTTCGTTTGAAAAATAATTGGTAATGCTTTTGTTTACCCTCACAGTGGCAGAATAGAGTGAATCATAACCGTAACAAAAAAGAAAGTTTTGCACTCCACAGTTTTTGTGTCCCAAATTAATTATAAATGTGACAATTATTTGATGAATTTATCGTTAAAATTATTGGACGAAACACGAAACAGTGAAAATATCAGACAATTTGAAGAATAGTTTATGCAATTTATAATGTTCGTAGCCGAATTTTAAGAATCTCGAATCAAACGAAATCTTGTTTTCCGTGGTAGTAGCGTTTCTAGATTTGAAATAAATTAAAATCGTACACGAAATTCTGTCACATTTTATACCGTAGTATTTTTTGAACATTTTATTCATTTACTTATCAGGAAGAATAAATATCCAGCTCATGTTCTTCGCATTTACTGCAGACAATTATAGATAATATTTGAAGTTTTCATAATATTGACTGTGTATTTCTGTGTATAGAAAGAAAATCTTAATGAAATCCGCGATGAGCTCGATTCGCAGCAACAGCTGAATTCGATATCGACTGAGAACTTAATAATGAGTAGCGTGTACAATTATTAAATATCTAGTTCAAATAGAATAAACGTTCGCATAGCACATTTGCTTGGGCAGCCAATCTAGCAGATCATTCAGATTTTTATTCGTAAGTTTAACGGTGTAATAGTTTAGGTCATTATGGATCCGTTTTGACGCTAACTACAATATTACGAAGTTAATTGATTGTTATAGAATGATATTGAAATTTTTTTTTTGAAATTTGTAGCTAACCGTTAATTAACTTTTGTTGAAAACATTTTTCTGTCCGACCATCGAAATTGCCTGGAAAACAATATCCATAATCGTATTCGTAAAATGTCGATTTTTAACAACTGAAAGCGAGTTTAAATTTTGTAGAATATTTATAAAAACATATTTGAAATTTGTTGATTAACTTTTGTTGAAAACACTTTTTTGTCAGACCATAGAAATTGTCTGGAAAACAATATCCACAATGATATTCATAAAATGTTTCTTTTTAAAAATTGAAGGTAAGCTTAATTTTTGTGGAACATTTAAAAAAAATTTTTTTAAATTGGTAGCTAAACGTTGATTAACTATTGTTGAAAACATTTATTTGTCAGGCCATATAAATTGCCTGGAAAACAATATCTACAATGATATTCATAAAATGTTGCTTTTTAAAAATTGAACGTGAGCTTAATTTTTGTGGAACATTTAAAAAAAATTTTTTTTAAATTGGTAGCTAAACGTTGATTAACTATTGTTGAAAACATTTATTTGTCAGGCCATAGAAATTGCCTGGAAAACAATATCCACAATGATATTCATAAAATAATGCTTTTTAAAAATTGAAGGTGAGCTTAATTTTTGTGGAACATTTTCTTTTAATTTTTGAAATTTGTAGCTGCGTTTCTACATCTTACTATTTCATACCAGTACATATTACTGTATCTTGCGTTCCATTTAAAAAAAGACTAAAAAGTGGAAATTAAAAAAATACATTTAAAAAAAATTCTTTTTAAAAACCACGCTTATATTAAAATGCACTGAAAAGAAGAAAATAATATTTTTAGACATGAGTGACTATAAATAAAACCGTGGGGCGCCTACGAAGATTACGTCAATATAGTTTAGCGCTCCCCTCTTTTATTTATAGTTACTAATGCCTAAAAAAATTATTTTCTCCTTTTTAGTGCATTTTAATATAAGCGTGGTTTTTTAAAAGTTTTTTTTTATATATTTTTCATTTTACGATTATTGATATAATGAAGATAATTTCATAAGAAATAATTGTACAGATATCTTTAGTGGAAGCACAATATCAAAATAAAATCAATCTTGTCATTCTTATAAGAGAACGTGTACTTTTAAAGCTCGGTAGGTTCAGTGTTAACATTGCTGAACATTTATAAAGTAATTTAGATGCATTAAATACCTATACGAGAGAATATTTTACTTTTTGCAAAAGTTGTGCAGCTTTATCACTTTAGTATGCTACTTGGCGATTTCTTAGCGTACTGTTAAGTTGACGAGTCTCGCGAACAACGTGTTACCTAATTCATGAGCACGGAGAACTGTTTTAAGTGTAGCAAAAGCTGCATGCTAACACCCGTTCAGTTGTTCGATGTGACTGCAGCTCGTATTCAATTTGCAAGAGAAACCAAACAAACGCGTGTGCAGGCCGTTCCGACTGTCTCCGCGCGGCGCGGTTCGTTTCGCTCGGCAAATAAAAGTTAGCCGAACGAACAAGACATTAGTATTCCGGGTAAACGTAGTTTTCTTTCAATTGTTTACGAATAATCCGTCATATCTCTCGGCCGAAGTACATATCCGCAACTGGGCTGGGACTTCTCTCTGTCAACGGAGAATTTAAAATGCACTCGTTCGCATGGCGAATCAATAGAAAACACCACGTATTATTGCAAGCGAGTCGATATTGATACTGGGCGATTCCACACACCGCGAGGCTTCGAACTTGAACGCGAAAAACGCGCGCGCGCGCGTGTCAGCTTGCTCGTTCGCAGGAAACGAGCAGCGCTGTTTGCAATCCAGTCGAGAAACAATTATATAGTTCGCGCGCGCGACTTCCTTCTGATTAGCAGACACGCGGGAAACGGCAACTACGGGCCACTGTTTTTCCATTTCGACGCGATCCGGCCGCCTCTGTTTCGCGGAACGTCACTGCAATACTGCCTCTCCAAACAATCGTTCGAACAAATGGCTTCCAAATGATTGCGGGCTCGGCCCCGCAAGTGTTTAACGCGATGATTTCGGAGTTCCGGGGATAAATCGAAATGGCGGCGCGGCGCGCGACATATGTTACATTTCACAGGTTTCTTTCGGGACAGCGCGGACCGTGGAAAATTTTCGCGACCGCTTCAGTATACAGAATGCCCAATCCAGGCGGGTAAAAAGGTTGCGCTTTACTTTACCGGACTCAAAATTTGTGCGTAAAAGCATCATCCTCTTAGTTTCAGCTTCATTAAACAATTAAAACAAGAAAGATATTATTATTCAGCTTCTGTGTCTTGGAATCGACACGAAATTTTTTTATTTCGCATAAAGATCCGCAGTCTAGTGATTACAGTGTTCCCTCGATTGTTGTATCATAAAGCCCCAATTTAAACACCCTAGTACCTTAATTTCTTTGTAGCGGGGTCGACTGCCCAAGGGGGAACCCCCTAGCAGTGGGGATAAAAGAGTCACATCATCCGCACACCCGAAAGTCGCATCAATCGCGGGAACAATGTATTTGGGAACTGGATCTCCGAGGTAACGAATTGTTTGAGCAAAGACCCTCGGGATAATTGGATCTAAACAGTGCCTGGAAGCTAATGGACTGGTAATATCGAGTTATAAAGTGTTTTAAGAAAATGTCTATCCCGTCGGATGCGTGATAGCGAGTGGACCACTTCGACAACAGCGTTTCGGAGCGGGTATGGCCTCTTTTGTAGCCTTTTAATCTATTCCGTTGCGGTCACGTGCCATTACTGGTACGCCTTCGCGTCGGTGAAAGGTTCGGGCATTCGAAATTGGCGTCGGTATCCAGAGCAGATCCCTCGATAAGTATGCACTAAACCGGCCGGGTATCTAGCTACACCGGCGGTCGCTTATCTTTTAAATTAGATTTACCCTCTTCCACAACGTCCCAGCTTCCTGCCAGTTGCAAGTGCAACGATGCGCAACCCTGGATAGAGTTACTCGCTAAAATCGATCCCGACGACCTTGAACCGAGCCACGCTGCCTCTAACTCTCAACTCCGACGATTACCGAAGACGTAGCGCCGGCTGATTGCTATCGTTCTCCGTCCAGATACGTTTCATTACGATCTCATTTGCGAGGTGAACGCGCGTCCGATCATTTTTATTATTATTATTACCACGCTTATATTAACTCGCCGAGTTGTTGCATGCGTCAAATCTTGTAATCGAATTTTAAACCACTTCCCGATAAGCTAGAGACTTGAAACTTTAAACATAGCTCAGAACTGGGTGACAATGCAATATTAAAAAACAAATTTAAAAAAAAAACTATGCGTTTAGGAGATATAAACTGTTAAAAATTTAACCATTACACCTCCCCGCGCGACGCTTGGTAGTACGTCATCGCGGACAGCGATCCCCACTCCGCGCGCCAGCGCTTACCTACTCCACTACGTGTTCCCACTCCGACTCATCCCCACTCCACTGGCCCACTTCGCGTCGTAGGACCCCAGTTTACTTACTGAGTTGGTTAGGATCAGGTTGGGGTGGAGGGCGACAAGGACCGACGACTCTGCTCGGTTAGCGGCTCGCGGTCGTCACTACAAACCAATATGGCGGCGCCCTTACCTCTCAAAAATAATGCAATAGCTCCTGAACGATTGATCCTACAGAATGGAAACTTCGATTTGCAGCCGCCATGACACAATATTTTTCCTTTTACAAAAGATATTATTTAGCAGCCAAATTTTCTACCCGAATTGCAACAAACTAGAGTGAAATGGAAAATTATTTTCTTTCTTGATACATTTTGTCGTTTAGCGGGTTGAAAATAATACAACAGTATTCCTAAATTCTTTTAATATGTATACCATTTACGAATGCATGAAATACGCTGTCCAATGATGTTCTATCATTTTCCAACGAAAGATATCGCCACATTCGAAATAGGACGAGAGGTTGTCCCGAGTTACCGTCTTATATCGGAACAGAACCGTATCAGTGAAATACCGGTGTGAGTAAAAAGTTTGCTGCCTTTCCAGCACACTATCAACGCGGTAATTGCAAACCATTTTCGCCGGGAAATTGATTTTTTCGAAGTTTCTCCCTCGGATGAAAACAGGGTTCATAGTCTTGTACGTAGGTTGTTAGGAAATTTCGTTGGAGGCTCTCCTATCGAACGAATCGGGCCGGGCCGGGCCTTCCGATAAAATATTCAAGACGCGAGAAGTTCCCGATTGATTAAAAACTTTTTCGATGGTATTTACACCGAAAAACATCCCCGTTCGCGGACCCGTGGATGTAAATTCTGCTTTTTATACGTAGGCACGGACACATGCTCGCCGAATTGGCCGTTTTTAATATTTTCTTCTGACGCGCTACAATTTCACATTAACTTTTTGCATTCACGTGCGCTCCGATATATTGAAAATCGATTTGCTAAAGTTAATTTCCGGAACAGCAAATACACAACACACCTTTGTTACGCGCACTGGAAATATTTTATTGACGGGGGATGGTATTTGCTTGGGAATACTATTTGCATAATAATGTTTGGTATCGTTCTTTGTGCCGACCCTCATTGCATCGGTTCGCGGGAACTGTGTTCGAATACGGAAAATACTGTCAGCGATTTCTCGCGACGATTCTGACCATCTGTTGACGCGTACCGTTCAATTGTTCTAATGACTCTGTTGTCGTCCGAAATCTTTGCGTTGGATGTTTCGAGTCGATAATAGAAGTCTGACACTGGGCTTACGGAGCGTTAAAAGTATTTTCAAATAATTGCCACGTTTTTATTAGCTCGCTTTCTTTCTTTCTGTTCGGTACAAATTTTGCAATTGATTTTAAACTAACTTCCCGATGAGCTAGAGACTTGAAATTTTATACATAGCTCAGAACTGGATGACAATGTAATATTAAAAAAAAAAAATTGTTAAAAAAGCCTATGCGTTTAGGAGATATAAACTATTAAATTTAACCGTTACACCTCCCCGCACGACGCTTGGCAGTACAGGGTGTAACAAAATTTAGTTTTTGAAGATATTGCCAGTAAAGAAGACAGCGAGAGCGCGAGTAAGCGAGACGAGAGAATTTAAACATTGCGAGTGGCGAGTTACTTACACGATATCATTAATTCAATAAGTAGTTCTTAATTAAACCTATATTAAACCTTTCTGGCTCTACAATTTTAGTGTTTACTTACTTATGTAACGTCTTAGTACGACAGTAATGGTATTTTAGGGTTTTTTTAATTGAAATATCTCCTGAACTACTAACTTTTCGACATGCATAGGTTAGTACTTTTTTATAACGAATGTCCAGCTGCATCGATTGATGTATTAAAAAATACCTCATTCCATTAAAAAGAAATGAAGGTGACCTTCATATCTCTAAAAAAAATTACATGAAAAAAAATTTTTTGGTATCTTATGAGCCCCATTTTACGAGCCTATCATCTCTCACTCCACTACCCACTTTCTTAAACCAATTAGGGCGAAGATGCGCGCAAAGACGGACGAAAACTGGACTTTCCGCGGGGTAACTCTCTCGTGGGATATACTTTAGTTCGAAGGGAACAGAATGCTCTTTCCCTCGCAATTTTATTAAATCGAGAATGATATATTGAATTTTCTAATTGTTTGACAGATTGTCTGACAAATTGTCAGAGGGATTCGACACTTTATAATTGGCAATCCAATGATCGTTTCTCTTTGAACGCATAAAATGTGACTAGACTCAGTTTTGTTTGTCCATACAGTTAAGTAGAACAGTCACTTAAAAAATGGCTGATAAAGTAAAACATCCATCGCAGAAAATCTGGACAAACACAGTTTCGTCGTGTCTCTGAAATGTGCGGTCGGGAAAATCGCAAAAAAACATCTGAATAAATACAATTTCGTTTTCCCCGTGAAATAAAGTAAAATAGTCCCGTAGATCCCCGGTGTAAAATATTGTACACACTCGTGAACTTTCCCTCCACAAACGCATTCTTCGCTTTCGATCCCATTGTGTTTCCACAGTGCTCGAAACTCGCTGCTCAAACGAAACGAAGAATTCGATCGTTCGGATGACAATGTCCCGGAACGCTGTGCAAAGCTGCAATGCAAATTACGTGGTTTTTGCGGCTCGATTAAAAAAAATAAAAAGAGCCGGTCGCGGTACAAGTACAATTCAGAATTTTGCCTAAAGCAGCGAAATTGAATGGCTGCGAATTCAAAGACTGTGCGGGTCGCTTTCGTTAAAGGTCTCCGACTGGCTCCTTCACGTATTCGATGAATCTCATTCAGGGGTTAATAACAACTCGAGAGCTCTTCGCATGCACACGGGGAGAAAGTGCGCCTGTGTATGAAGCGCGATACGCCGAGTATCATTCACATCTTTTCGGAATCTCCTTGTGGTCGCACATTCATTCGCGACAAGACTCCTCGTTCATTTATTGTAGAACATCGCGGGAAATATTAGTCGGCGCTCTTCGCCATCTGGAACTCGCGTTTCCCGCGATTTTCGGCCAACTTTCGCAGACAAACTTCTTCATTAGTCTGCGGATCTTTATGCAAAATATAAATTGTCTACACCATAGGTGCAAAATAATATTAGGTTGTCCCAAAAGTTATTCCCGGAATGTGTTCCTTTAATGTCGTTAAATAAATACAAACAATACGATAATCTTTATGTTAATACTTTAGTACTTGTTAATATGAATTTGCATTATGTGCATGCATCGAAAAGCAACTTTTGGGACAACCTAATATTTATTTAGCAATATTAAAGGATCACATTCCGGAAGAAACTTTTGGGACAACCTAATATAATAGTAAGGTGGAGTGGGGTAAGTCCGCCCTAGTTTTTGCGATGTTGGACTTTAAACTGATGTTTTTTCAGCCTGGTATGTAAAAATTTAACGTTTTGGTATCAAACTCTTGCCACAGTTATTACTGATGAATCATTATTATGTAGGATTCCAATTTTGCTTGAAAATTATCATTTTGATAGGATATTGTACAGTGTCAACTAGAACGAACTTGCCCCGAAAATGGGGCAAGTCCGTCTCTGAGAGTTAGAAATGCTCTCGAACCTTGTTTCAAGTGCTACGGAGCAAGAAAAGAATTATTAACAAGCCTGCTATAAAATGCTTCTTATTGCATTAAATTATATAGTTTAGTTTTATAGTTATCCATTTTTAAGCAAACAAGTACTTTTATGTTGAAATATGAAAGGGGGTACAGTGATATTAAAACAAAGTTTAAAAATGCTTTCGAACCTTGTTTCAAGTGCTACGGGGCAAGAAAAGAATGATTATCAAGCCTGCTACAAAATGCTTTTTATTGCATTAAATATATTGTTTAGTTTTATAGTTATCCATACAGTACGGACTTACCCCACCGTCGTAGTACGGACTTGCCCCGTGTTGTAATATTTACGGGGCAAGTGCATCTTAGTGTTTTTCTCAATAACTTTTAAAAAATACTTTCTCCATTTTCTCACAAACTGGACGTATAGGGAAAAAATGAAAAACAGATTCGGAATCAGCGCGGGAAACTCTATAAGAATCGCATAGTGGGAATCGAAATACGTTTAAAAAGTTGAAATTTGTTGGACAGTGTTATTTGCGGCACGTTGCACGCGTGCCTATGCTTCGGTCCATTATTTAAACACCGCCATAAATCAGAAATAATCCGCGGGCTGCGCGCGTGTACCATGATTTTACTTTACGCTGCGGAACTTTGGTCGGCAGGATAACATTAACATAAAACCATACGCGGTAATCTGAGCACAGCGGAGCGTCAATGAAGTGTGGCGGCACAAAAGCCGTGAAACTGGAGCAGTACACAGGGAACGGTATCGTTTTAGTAGAATTAATTGAAAACCCGGCCCTGTTGTTTCTCGACTGATCCTCGAACGCGCTGACAATAGTCGCAACCTGCCAGCTATTTATAATTTCATAATTCTAGGCCGCATGCTCTGTCACAGTCTGTGCATGAGCATGTGGAGCATGGTTGACGCGAGCTTAATGCTTCTACGATCGGCAAATGCAACACAAAAACGTAAATAGTGTAAACTACCTCAAAGGTTCCGTAAAATCACAGCAATTTATTTCGATCGAATCAAAATTGAGACCTCAGTACTTTACATTTTGCAAATTGACGACCCGTCGGTCGATGCAGAACGTAAGCTAACGATTTACCTTTAATCAACTCACGAATAATATCATCTAGCACCTTTTTGGATATGTTCAGTACCTGCTATTACTTTTCTGAAGATAAAAATGTTCCATTTAAAAAATTATTATTATTATGTTCCACCAATTCGATCATCTTGAAACTTTTGTATATATTAGATAGGTAAAAGAACATTGTTCTTGAATTTTTTGGAAGTGGTGACTCGAAGGGTTGCTTGCAATTTAGACGCATCACGCCGGATCCTTCACAAAGGAATCATTCAGTTCCGAAACGGTGTTTACACGGCCCGCAACTCAATTCCTGCAACATTCGATTTAGTTTCTATTTCATGCAATCGATACAGACAATTTTTATTTTGCATAAAGATCCACAGTCTAGTTGTAATTATATGTACACCCTCTGTCCCAAAAAACTTGAAAAAAAAAATTAAACCGACTTCGAAAAAACGCACTAATTTCCAGTCTCTTGACAGGTAAAATGTCAGAAGTGCTCAACTTTAAGCGACCATATCTCCTCAACTATTGATCCTAGATGTTCGAAACTTTGATCTGCATCCGCGCCGGGTACAAATCTACTGGATTGCATACCAAATACATCATAATTCGTCGGAGAAAAGAAATTTTGAGTCCGGCAAAATAAACAGCAGCCAAAAATCATATATTATACAATGAAACTATTCTAGGTCGGAAAAAACGTTTAATTTTCAAGTTAAAATAGCTCCGAGTGCAAAGGGTTAACCGCACTCGAAATTGTGTTGGAATTGTTGTGAAAATCAGCACCGGAAAATCGTGTTCTTTTTTTTGTAAACGGAATT
Organism: Lasioglossum oenotherae; assembly: GCA_028455765.1. NCBI lineage: Eukaryota > Metazoa > Arthropoda > Insecta > Hymenoptera > Halictidae > Lasioglossum > Lasioglossum oenotherae. Next base: position 4,506,797 of record CM052281.1, on the reverse strand, counting down.
GTGGATTGAAATGAAAATAAATAGAAGAACCTGCGTAGTGGGAACAGATGAAATCGCGCGCGAAATTGTGTTGGAATTGTGTTGGAATTGTTGGGAATCCATTGGTGGGTGGAAGGTAAATGAAGTCGAAAAAGTAAATAGTAGCTAAAGTGCAATTAACGATTCGAGGTAACCCGAACCAGATGAACCGCAGCCGTTGGTAGCCGCGTTTGCACGTCAATGAGCCAGTTACCGATTTCGTGGCTAGAATAATATTGTTCCATGCAAATGCCGGGCGCCGCGTAGCGTCTGCCACGTGGGTGTTGGCCCACAATCAAATGCCGGTGCATCGGTCGGTGCAACGAGCCAAGTAACCGATCCGCAAACTCTTTCGATTAGAGCAGCAACTTTGGCTTTTAATGCCAGAGAAAGCACTCGATGTACCGCGAAATCGGCACCGCACAGAAGAGAGTAAATATATTGTCGAAGGGACCGTCGCTGTTGCATGTCGCGAACATTTTCTCCTCGATTATATCATTACGATCTAATATTTCTGTCGCTGTCTCTTCAAACGAACTTCTACATTAACAACTTTTTACTTTGTACCAGAAGTTCAGACACGCACCCTATTATTTTAACAAAAACGTACCCTCTGATGAATTGAATGAGAATTCTGATTAGAATATTCATTAGAATGCTTTGAAAAATTATGATTACTACTGAATTGGTTGCTGCACTGAGAAAAAAATCCTGTCGAAAAGAAAAAATATATGTTGATTCAATAAGATGTACTATTGAATAGTGCCAACATTATATGAACTTATTTTAATATTTAATACTATTGAATTTCAATAGCAAAACTCATTTCCGCCAATCATATAAGCCAATAGCTTGACTATCAATGTTTTCAAAAAAATAAGATATGGCCTCAAACCAATTCCAGTATAACTCAATACATTTCTCAAATTTTTTTAACAACATATCTGATTGAAGGAAAAAAAGAAATATTACGAATAATAATATACGGTATTGAATCAAATAATATTTTCAATCATTTCATGATAGACAATTCGAATACATCACGATTTGCTTCTAAATTTCATATTATTGAAAAGAATACATTGATATTCATCGAAGTAAAACATTACAACAACACGCGTGTTATTGAAGTAACTACTTTTTTTTCTCAGTATATGCGTACAACTTTGAAAATAAAATATTTCATTAGACGCAGTAAGTTTTGAAAATAAAATATCATAATTTATTCGATGCAGTAATTTTTGAAAATAAAATACTTTATTTATTTATTTTAAATTCTTTATTTATATAGAAAATATTTTGTCTTTATTTTCAATTTTAATTCCAAATATTATTGCTGAAAATCATGGTTCGAATTCGGTACATTTATCAGTGTATGTAAATCGTTCTTCAACGATAAGATTGACTGTATGTTTATGCGGTTTCTCAGAGTATTCTGAGAACGCAAAAAGTGAAATATTTTGTTTCGCGTTTCAGATTGTTAAAATAGAAATATTGTATTTTCTGGATCAGATCGTTGAAATGGAAAAAATTGATTGAAGGAAAAAGGATAGACAATTCAAATACATCACGATTTGCTTCTAAATTTCATACTATTGAAAAGAATACATTGATATTCATCGAAGTAAAGAAATTACAATAACACGCGTGTTACTACTTTTCTTTCTCAGTGTGGAAAACGAAAACGGAAGGGGAGCAAATAGGATAAGATCAATCAGCAAACAGTTCATTATTTACTGGTATTGTTAGCGTATTGTTCTAATTATTAGTACTGTCATTGTTATTACCATTATTTACGAGTGTTATTATTGCAACTGTGCACTATTATTTGATATCGCGACAATGCGAAAGTTAAACAAGTTGACGGATTTTGAAAATGACCAAATAATGGCACTTTCCTGCCCCGGATCGTGTTGTTCGAAATCTTCTGGCCAATCCAAAAACATATGGAATAACGAAGGTGTCAGGTCTACCACCTAAACTGAATCCACGGCGAAAGCAATCTTACCTTTGTAATTTCTTGTATGTTTTATTCTCAGCTGTTTTCAATGTAATGCTCCCACTTTAGGGTTAAATGGACTGCTCTTCACTTTACCGGACTGAAAATTTGTGCCTTTCTCTTATAATTATGATATATTTGGTATGTAATCCAGTAGATTTGTACCTGGCGCGGATGCAGATCAAAGTTTCGATCCTGTAGGATCAATGGTTCAAGAGTTATGCTTGCTTGAAGTTTTGCATTTTTCAGTATTTTTGACAGCTGAATAATCGCAATAATATAGAGCGTATTATCAGCATTAACGCGTGCCCCTGCTGCCATCTAGAGGTTCTGCTCGGTAAGTGGCTCGCGATCGTCACTATGAGCCAATATGGCGGCGCCCTTATCTGTCAAAAACACTACAGATTGCTCAACTTCAAGCAAGCATAACTCCTGAACCATTGATCCTAGAGGATCGAAACTTCGATCTGCATCCGCGCCGGGTACAAATCTACTGGATCGCATACCAAATACAAAATAATTCGTAGGAGAAAGGCAATTTGAGTCCGATATAGTAAAGTTTACCCGTTAAACGTATCGAAAATAACAATTTGAAGAGTTCTCAGAACTCCAATATTGTCCGACAAAATATTACGAATTGCCCAAATTTGAAGCAGGACCGTAAGAATTACCGCCTTATTTTCGCGAAGGATCAGGACGCGTGAGTATCTGATACATAGAAGAGTCGCGGATCATGTTTAAATGGTTTAAGCCGACTGACCCGCCGGGGAACTGATCAAAAAATAAAATCCGAAAAATCGAGAAACAGGGTTGGGGGCAATCCTATCGATGAAATGGATGGAAAGCCGAAAGGGCGAACAGGAGTGGCTTTTGGATACGTTGCACGTAGTGGGAAACTCAATATAGATGCAGTAGAACTTGCGGAGGCTTGTACGTGTCGTAATCACGAGTTATAGGCCAAGTGAAAAATTCAACGTTACATCTTTCCGTAGATGCACAGGCTGGAAGAAAGGGTTTCGATCAAGCAAGAGCTAACTTCAAGCTTATTTCGGGAAAACCCTATCCTAGTCTGAAAATAAAGTAAATAATTCTCCGCCTTTTCACTGAATCACTCTTCGATCATGTACATTTAAGAATACGCAAGAAATTAGAACAAATGGGATCGACACAACAATTTTTTCATAATATAATTTATACCAACGTAGATATGGCACAATAAAACGAAGAAAGAATTGTTCATCGAATTAACATTCGGCGGGGATAGCAAACAGAAACGCGGAACTGCCTCATCGATCTTCATTAAAAGGTTAAAGATACTTAAAGTTTTAATAAAGTCGATGTTTAAGAGGAAGGACGTTTATTGGCCATTTTAGATGCAAGATGGGGAGAACTCTAAGCTTCTTTCAGTGACACTACATAGACTATATAAACATTGGTCTAAAAATGATATAGATGAAGTTTATAGGCACTTTACGTTTTGAGAATGTTAATAAGGGCTTATTGTCCATTTTCGATGCAAGATAAGGGAAGCTCAACGTAGACGATCTAAATGGCACTCTGAAAATAACGTAGATGGAATTTATAGGGATTTTAGCTTGAAAAAAATTAATATTGACAGTTAATATTTAACAGTAAGGACTTGTTGTCCATTTTCGAAGCGAGATAAGGAAAGTTTAACGTAGACGATCTAAATGGCACTCTGAAAATAACGTAGATGGAATTTATAGGGATTTTAGCTTGAAAAAAATTAATATTGACAGTTAATATTTAACAGTAAGGACATGTTGTCCATTTTCGAAGCAAGATAAGGAAAGTTTAACGTAGACGTTCTAAATAGCAGTCTGAAAATGACATAGATGGAGTTTATAGATATTTTAGCTTGAAAAGAATGAATATTCTCAGTTAATATTGAACAGTAAGGACTTGTTGTCCATTTTCGATGCAAGATAAGGAAAGCTTAACGTAGACGATCTAAATGGCAGTCTGAAAACGACATAGATGGAGTTTATAGGGATTTTAGCTTGAAAAAAATTAATATTGGCAGTTAATATCTAACAGCAAGGACATGTTGTCCATTTTCGATGCAAGATAAGGAAAGCTTAACGTAGACGATCTAAATAGCAGTCTAAAAATAACGTAGATGGAGTTTATAGGGACTTTAGCTTGAAAAAAATGAATATTTAACAGGAAGAACGCGTATCAGGGAAAGTTCGTTAAAAAATGTTCGCCGAAATCGATGAGAAAACAATGTCCATTATTTTCTATCGTTGGCCCGATAGCAGTTCTCGCGGCCGTGGTCGACTTCGAGTGACTTATCTCGTTGTCGAACATCTCGAAGTGTTCGGAAGAAGCAAGGAGATGCAACGCTCTGTGTTCACGACTTCCGGGCTTCGATAACTTTATCAAACTGTCTATTGAAAGCAAACCGAGCGTAAAAGTGCATGTACCATTCCCTGTATCGCGCCGCGATGTGTCAAGCCCGGTTCAATAGAGGACCTGCAACCACAACACGACCAGAGATCCACGATCCACTTTCAAAATTGAGATAGAGGAACGCCTCGGAACTAGTTTGACAACCAGATTATCGAATTTTGCATCATTTCAAACCTTTGCAAACATTTCCTTCGTCCTAGAATAACTCCATATATTAATTATTTTAGTTATATGAATATAAAATTTATATAATACCTCGTACAATACTTAAATGTTCAGTAATATTGATTATATATCAACATATGTAATAATGTCAACAATATTTTGAATAATGGTACGAGAATAAATTGAATAAACTACAAGAATTATATCTTATTCCAGAAAGATTGACACAGATACATAGCAAATTTTTTAATAAAACATCCAGTTAGGAATGGTAAAATACCTCAAATGATTCGCATTTTATTTTTTGTACGTTTGCCAAATTGGATAAACAATTACCCCACTTAAATTTTAAAAATTATTTAAAAAATATAAGAATAATAGTTACAATGTAGAAAATATAGTTCTACGATTATGTAAAATTTAGAGAAAAATATAATTCTAAATAATGTTCTCTGCATTAGAAAAATTTAGTAAGTACCATTTTTATTTCATAATATACAGTTAGGAGCAAAACTGATCACACACTTCAAATAACAATAACATTTCTATGAATTAGTTTTGTAAATGACGTCTAAAAAATATGTTGAAAAAATGCATTTGGTCGGAATTGTGAAAAACAATAGTAAAAATTGATTTTTACGACTTTTTTAGCTGGGCCAATAATGAAAATTTAAAATATGTGTTAACTTGTAGAAATTATATACACTCCGAAAATTTCATTGAAATTGGTTAATTGGTTTACGAGTTATAATCGATAAAAATTGGTAAAAATTGCGATTTTTCAAGATGTTTGGAGTTTTTACCACTTTTGCTCGATTATAACTCGTGAACCAATTAACCAATTTCAATGAAATTTTCGGAGCATCTGCATCCAAATTTGATGATTCGTTTGCTTTATTTCAGAAATATTGATGTTGCAATCAAACATTGCAATCAAAATTGCACCGAATGTGTTGACGAAACTTTTCAATAAATATATTTAGTCATTCTAGAATGAAACCGTACTATTGATTCTCATATTCCACAGCGCGTTATCTCGATTTCAAAGAAACTCTTGTCCCGGAACATTCTCCGGGAAATTGATTCTATCAGCCGTGAAAATTTATTCTTGTAATACCCGGCAAAGTATAATATACCACGGACAGGGGAAATAATGTAAGCTCGTTTATCCGAAATAGGTTGATTCAAATTTTTACGCGAGAATTTTGAGTTATATCGGCAGCCGATAATTTCGGTAAGGTGAAATATGAAACGAGTGTCCGAATATATCCCGTTAAACTCTCCATTTTACTGTTTCGCGCGTAGCTTACAGCTTATACCGCTATCATACGTGTCGCAAATGCGGAAACTTGCAAGCTTCAATCGTAAATACCGAAACTGTCGCGTCGGCGGTGCATTAATAATTACAGCTCGATGCTTGCAATTAATAATCCGCCATTATGTAACAAAATCGTCGCGTCGAATGAATTCTTTACGGTGCGCAAACGTGTCCGATTCACTATTATCGTGTTTCGAAATAATTTCTCAGTGAAATTAATCAATTCTCGTCAAAGTAACGCTGGGAAACATTGACGTTGTCGCGACACCAAACAATATCGCTTTCAACAATATATTTCTTCTCCCGTGGAGAAGAAATATACATATTTAGGTCGACGTACTACGATTATGTTCCTTCGGTGCTTGTCAAGCCACGTTTTGAATATTCCGTCTCCGTCCTCTCAGGGAAAAATTAGAGTGACGGAAACGTAATTATGGCGCGACTTGAAAGCCCTACCGAAGGAGCTCGACACCGGCTACTAATTTCAAATATGCACCGTTCGTTTTTTGTGGATGTTGAAAATTGTGCTCAACAATGCTCTCGAGTCCCGCAGAAAACCCACCACACTCCGCCATTCTTCTTGGCCACCGGAAGTGCTTTCAAATACTCCCGCAGTTTCGCGCGAAGTTTGTCGATGTAATCGCCGTTGTTGATAGAAAATGTATTGTTAATTAATTTTAACAAATAGACGCTTGCAATCACGCGCCATGAGCAGCGGCTCTGATTCAAATATTTTCACTAAGCGAGTAATTAATATATTTTTTAGTTTATAATTTAAATTTATATAAATTTAATTGAATTTACTCATTTATATTTTAATTTAAAATCCCCTCAATACAATTCACACACACTTTAAATCAGAATAACTGTTCTATAAATGGATCAGACAACTTCAACTTTTCTGTAAGGCTAGAAGAATTAGTTTAGTAAATAACGTCTGTAATAAATATGTTGAAAAAATGCATTTGATATATTATACACGTTCTGAAAATTTCATTGAAATTGGTTAATTGGTTTACGAATTATGAACGATCAAAAGTTGTAGGAATCGTGATTTTTCATGATCTTCGACCTAAAACTGCCATTTTTACCACTTTTGATCGTTCATAATTCGTAAACCAATTGACCAATTTCAATGACATTTACAGAATGTCTGTGATTACATATGTGCTTGAAGTACACCTGCTGTTTTTCGGTATTCCATAATTGGTGTACAAGACGTTTAATTTTACTCATATCTCATCACAGAATCATCTAAACCGGGCAATATTTTCGATTTGGGTATTTTAAAGGGTTGCCATTTTATAGAAAGACAAATGTTTTGAATGTAGGAAACCTGAAAAATTTACTTTTTTGCTTGTTTTTCAATATTTTCAATTTTCTAAAGAACTCGAAAGTCATTGTGCATGGACGATTAGAAAAGATTAAAACTGTTGGGCACACCCAGTATCGTACACTCTTTATTGGCAAATTGAATCGGCGAGATCGAAGCAGATTCAGAAAATTCGTCGCAGGAACTGTTCCTCGAAACGCTCTTGAATTAAAAGTAACTATAAACTTTCCTTTGACGCGAGGCAAACGCGTAAAACGTTTTATTCCGCGACGTAACAATAGCACTCGGTCCTAGCGTTTAAACTATAGTTTCGTCTGAGGAAACTCCTCGGGGTTTGAAAGTATTTGAAACAATGAAGCGACAGAAATATATTTACGGTTCGTAATTTTCCCGTTTGCAGTCGATTCGGAATATCCACTTAGTCCGAAGTTCCATCGCTCGAGCACGAATCTTTGTTGGAAAATGATTCGTATTAAGGGGGGAGGGGGCTTTAATGGGCTGGTAAGAAATCGGGAAGAACGTCGGACGCGGTTCATAGAAAAGCTTTGAAATTGTAGAGTGGAGACCCCACATATATCCACAGAGCTTGGCCGAGTCAGACGGGCGGCGCGCCGGTCTCTCATTGTTTTCTTCCTTTCGTTCGGTTTTCAATCCGGAAAAACGCTTAATTGATGTCGGTCCCTCGACAGGCGGGCTTGCTCTAATTAATGAATACTCGGGACGGGCTCGCGTAATTAACAATGTTAATGTCGGCGGGGATGGCTATCGAAAACGACGCGAAATTTTCCGATTTCCAGGCGCGGACGTCGAGAGCACATCTTCCACTGCAACTTGACGCGTACCCCTTTCTTTTTTTCTTCCTTTTTGCGAAATCAGAGGTACCCTGCCAATTTCAAACAAATTCCGATCGCAATTATTCCTCCACGGGGAGTCGTTGTTCAAGCAGTGGCCGGAATTGTTTATACACGAACGAAATGTTCGGTTAACGACTGATAAATTCTATCTAATTTGAACTATGACTTTGTCTTTTGTTTTTTAATATTGCATTGTCATCCAGTTGTGAGCTACGTTTAGAGTTTCAAGTCATCGGGAAGTTAGTTTAAAATCACAATTGCAAAATTTGTACCGAACAAACAAACAGACAGGCAAGAAAGCGAGCTATTAAAAACGTGGTGAAATCTTCTTCCAGAGAACAATTCCGAAAAAAATGATTGCATCACGTTCCTGAAGATGACTCGTTCACAACCCAAATTGCCATTATTGTCGAATAATTTTTTACGATGGAGATTTAAAGGTTTCGAGAGATGCAAACACTGCAGAGTTCACTGTAAGAGTTAAAAAAGAGAAAGAAAGTTCAGTAAAAATTTGTTCGATATTATTTCAAAGAAAGTATCGTTGACCCGAGTCGTCGATCTGATAATTCTGCAATTTTCCGTCTTCGTAGTCAGTTCTCTGAATATGGACGCCGAACAAGAAGCTGTGTCATAGTGAGATACTTTTTAAAATTCAGTTGCCATGAAAAGTCCGCAAAGTAATTTGTTTAATGAAACGGGAGAAGTTTAATAAGGTTTCCATCGTCCTTGGAACATAATGAAACCCTTAGCGGAGGAAAGAGATCCTTGTCGACTCCATTATCTGTCAAATAGCTCAATGAGATTTGGATTTGCATCGAGACTCGCAGTTTAGCAATTACTTATATCTCTGCTGCATTTAGCCGACAACTCGAAACGTTAAGACGAATCTTAATGCTGATGCGATGGCGGCTTTCGGGTCTGTTTTGACCCAGCATTCCGAAAATTAACGAGACTACATGAATACAATACTTTTTATTTGGCAACAAATTTCCTTCCAGCAAAGTTCACTTTAGACGGCTTTTCGAAACGTAATTCTCTTTATAAAACCTTTACCCTCGATAAAGTGGAACCAAGCAATTTTTTGCTTTTAATAAAAGAAGTATATGCAATTTCCTGTAAACTAATATAAGATTAAAACAAAGCAAGTTCCACAAATTAAAAGAAAATACACATTTTCCGGTAATGTTTACAATATAATGAAAACACACCAACTTTCAAATTTTAGACGACATTTTTACCAATTTTCTTGTAAACCGTTCGTTCCACGAAAGAAGGTAATGCAACATAAAAGACGTAGCCTTTCCGGATCTACAGGTTTCGTCTAACACATTTTTCGATACGGTCAACATTTTAGAAGATATTCGAGGAAAACGATGTTATGAACATTTCAATGAATTCTTCTAACGTTCAAGGGCCTTGGGGCACGGTTTTCCTCAATTTTCTTGTAAACCGTTCGTTCCACGAAAAAAGGTAATGCGACATAAAAGACGTAGCCTGCCCGGATCTACAGGTTTCGTCTAACACATTTTTCGATACGGTCAACATTTTAGAAGATATTCGAGGAAAACGATGTTATGAGCATTTCAATGAATTCTTCTAACGTTCAAGGGCCTTGGGGCACGGTTTTTCCCAATTTTCTTGAAAACCGTTCGTTCCACGAAGAAAGGTAATGCGACATAAAAGACGCAGCCTTCCCGGATCTATAGGTTTCATCTAACATATTTTTCGATTCGGTCAACATTTTAGAAGATATTCGAGGAAAACGATGTTATGAGCATTTCAATGAATTCTTCTAACGTTCAAGGGCCTTGGGGCAAGGTTTCCTGTTATCCGATTGAGCTCAAACTTGATTTGGAACAATTCTGAGCCATCCCACTGCTTTACTACATGCGTTGTAGCAAACGTGTCGACGAGCAGTATTTTCTAGCAGTCGGGCGCTGTAGTTAATATCGCTATCATGAGAGTTATCCCTGTTACTTGTTCCACGTAGATCGGTCGTTCTCGAGAATCATGAGAAAATTGCTACGATATCGTCCGCGTGATCGCGCGTGTTTCACTTCACACATGCTTTCCTCCGCGCAGGATTTACATATAGATTAGGCGTTCGCGGGACACGGGAAATAGAAACGTGGCGCGGCTATCAATGCGGCCCATGTGACAATTTTGGCACGATTTCAAGTAACCAACCGCCAGGACGAACGTACATATGTATACCGTACTACCGTATTTCTCTCTGTTCTATCTATCTGCCCTGGGGTTTCTCCGGCACTGTTCGCCAAAAATATCGCACCATTCGACTTGTTGTTCGCAATTCTTATCGGGCGAACAAACACCTACAAAGTTTATTATCGTCTATCCTTTGGTTTATCGATGTCCAGGGGTTTGACCTGTACTACGTACGGTTGTTTACTGCAATAGGCTCTCGAGTCGCTGTGCTACGTCAAAAAGGATCTTGGTAATATTCTTTTAAATACCTAGGGGGCTCCGCCCCCGATTCGCTTCGCTGACCAACCCCCGCGGCGCTAAACGATAAAGAAATTAACCGGATGAAACATAAAATAGTGAAAAATATAAAAGATCTAAGAGTATTGTTAAGTTGTTGTCAACGTGGAAAGACTGCTGAGGGGTGAAATGAATTTTTATTTAACTACTAGTTCCCACAATCGATGCAGAATATTTTTATTTTGCGCGAAGATCAGTCTAGTAGTTATATAAAATCTTATGTTCCTCGTCAGGCAAATTTCTTTTGTAATTGCTGTCTATAGCTATGCAGCTTTGCATGACAATTTTTCGAAACCATTTTACAAGGATGTCGTGAGGACTGCGAGGAAAATCATCGAGAGAACGTTGACTCGTAAGAAAAGTTGAATAAAACTGAACACATTGTATAATACAATAGGTCGTTGTCGAATATTTTCACGGGAATCGAATAATGAACGAGTAAAATCGCAAACGTGTGGAACGGATCCCGAAGAAGACATCAGGGCTGGAGGTAGGAGCATTATCTCGGGACAGGAAATGAAATCTCGCACTCAGCCGAGTAGATGGAAGGCGAACGAACGCGGGGAAAATAACAAAGTAATCGATCGGAGCAATAAAAGCCTAAAAATCGTCGGAATGGTGTGGGTCGGTCGGCGAGCGTGTAAACACTGAAGCCTAAGTGTCCGGGTCAGGAAGATTTACAGTAGCCTGTGCAGAGGGATTCGAACGCGATCGTCCTCGTGGCAACAGCGCGATGGCTCTTCAGACATTGGCAACATTCCAGGGAATTATTCCGTCACTTTGCAACGTACTGGTTGCAGCATGCCGTATCGTATCGCATCGTATCATAGCGTGGCCGTGTGTCGCCGCAGCACGAGCAGTCCCCGGCACTTGAACCGTTTCGCGCTCTTCCGCTTTCTCGAGTCAACCGACGTGACTTTTCCCTCATTAGGGAGCTTGAAGACGGCTTAGAATCCACTGAACGTGTCGACGACCAAGCCCGAGAAATCGGTGAAAGAACACACCGGTGTCGCCTCTTCCTCTCATTCCTCTGCCTTCCTCTCTCTCTCTCTCATCCCTCTCTTTGAGAGGCCGCTTCCTTCCTTTTGCTCGGGGTTAAGAGTGTAGAGGATCCTATTTCACGTGTATACAAATACACGTGTATTTTAACCCATTGCTTATACCCACCCCTATTCAATGGATTTTAAACGTTTACGATTCACAGCTCGCTATTCCGTGAAAAGTTATTCAACAGCAACGACAGTTTTCGTCGTGAACCGACAAGTCGTCTTCGGGGATGTGATCCAATCATTTTTCTCGGAATTGTTCCCTGGAAGAAGATTTTTAGTCATTACAGTAAAAGCTCCTTCGTTGTCTTGAATCGTGGGCACGATCGTTATCCAGTACCTACCCACTCCACTGCCTGTCAATGCCGAGTCGCTCCCCAGGGCGGCGACGATTGATGTCGGCTCGGGTATATCGGTGTGAACACCACAACATTGACTCGAGTGTGAATCGAATATTCAAACTTCTTAATTTTCATTATTCCTTTATGGGACTTTCACTAGCTTATTTCCGGCATTTCTATGATTAAAATGACACCAAACACGATATAATTTCAACTTCGACGATGAAAGTTTCGAACGCAACGGAGAACAGCGTATGGTATATTCTTTGAACTGTGCCGGCGACGCGAAAAACGCGGACAAGTGATTTTTCTGACTAAACGAAAAATGTGAAATTGTATTATTAACTTGTTACATATTTGTATTAGACTCGATAAGATCAGAGCGATGGTACCAAAGAAGTATGTCCAGAAATATGGAAAAATGTATAAGGACTTGAATGAATCTAGTTATGGTTGCTTTGAAATCGTTAAAATCATCTGATGTCCCGTGAGTACACCATCAAGATGGTTAAGTATTCGTATTAGACTCGATAAGGTCATCGTTGGTACCAAAGAAGTATGTCCAGAAATATGCAAAAATGTAGAATGACTTGCATTAATCTAGTTATGGTTGCTTTGAAATCGTTAAAATCATCCGATGTCCCTCTAATACACATTCAAGATGGTAGACTCCGGTTAAGAGCTGCGCGAGGGTTTCACTCGAAACAAGAGCCGCCCGTTTCAGTAATAAATAATCGTCCGACGTCTTATTGACGTAGCAAACCCGCCGGCTGAATGCACAGCCTGTCCCGGATCCCGGCGTTTACCCGCGAGGCCTCGTGTCGTACGAATAAACAACCGCGCTGATAAAACCCAGCATTTTTCATCAAGACGGCTCGAGGGTCTCCACTTTCGGCGGAAGTGAATTAAATTTTTTGCGAAATCCTCGTGTTCGTATTCGAGCATTAAGGTCAAGACGCCTTAACGCGATCTAACGAACAAGAATCTGGAACGAAACGATGTGAATGTGAATGCGTGACGTCGTTAGCAACCCCGCGGCTACGAAACTCCCCGTGTTGAAACGTTTTCAGAAATAAGGGCTCAAATATTGACGCGCGTATTTGTTTTCTAATTAGACTGCGGCGACTCTGGTCAAATGTTTGCTGCTACTGGACCCGATTTAGGGTTTGGTCGCGATGATGCGTTGTGGAATCGGTATAGCGCAAACACGCGCAGGAATATGTACAGATTCTGATCCTTGTGAACCTGTAAATGTTTTAGCAGAAAGTACTCTGCGCTTTGAAAGTGATAATAGGAACAAATCTTCGGCTACTGTGTTTCTCAAGTGCACTAGACTAACTGAATTAATTGGACGCAGCTTGATGAAGTGCTAGAACTGTTCGCCATATGTTTTCCTAAAGCACAATGAACCTTCTAATACAGTTGAATCTTGGTTATCCGAATCTCTGATGCCTGAAGTCTCTGTTATCCCAACATAATTCGTGTGTGAGTGGCTCGATCTAGTAAAAGATCTAGTAAATTAAAGAATTCTTACTAAGAATTCCAAGTCACCACGTTTCAGCCAATAGCGGAAGACGTGTAGCGCGGAGTAGAGGTACCACGTGGTCCCCACAAGTTTCCCACTGCCCGATGGACGATCAGTACACACAAACTTCTCCAACTCATCAAACAATACTGTGACTCCATTGTTTTGTCACTTCTCTTACCATAATGCTACTAACGCATAAAACAAGTCCCAGCAAAAGCAGAATTCACTGAGGAAGACAATTTAAAGAAAGTTGAAGTTTACGTCGATGAAGAAATGTTGAAATACGTTTTTCCAATGACGCGTAATAGGGGCTGAACTACGCGAGCAACCATCTAGGCGAATTCGCTTGTATAATTGAAGTAGTTTGCTGAACTTCGTGGTTTGAGACATGTCTGGGCAGGAACTCGGAACACCAAGGCCAAGACTAAACCGCAAATTCGGACGAGCTGTGCAAATAGCTTGTTTGGAATGGTACTTGGCCGTCCATGTGTCGCAATCAAGGAAGCAGTTTGATGAAACGTGCCATTACCGATGTTTGCCCGAAGAATCGGGCAACTCGAGATACCGACGATGAGCACCGGTTACGAAACATAATGTAGCGTGAACCAATCCCCCGCGAACAACGGGACATCTTGAATGTATGAGAAATAGAACCGTCGCGGACGGCTGGTGTTCCGCAATTGTCGCGAAATTTTGATCGGGAACAGTCGTCGCGAAAATATTTGATACATATTCTTCCCGGGGAGATATTGGAGAGGAAAATTGCCCCTGAATTTCGGGTGGGAAACGTATTTTCTCGGAAGTTTCGGGAACTTCAATTCTGTATTCCATCTTTCATTTTAATTTTATAGTATGTGCCTCGATTCAATTTCGTATTCTCGGAAGGACTTTCTATTCTTCGGCGTTGCGTAAAATGACGATGCTGTAAAATAAATTTGTTCGATAATTTCTCACAGAATTATCTTCACAGATTAAATTATGATTGAAGAACGTGAATAAATCATATAATAAATTATGATGATAATTGTAAGTAATAATAAATATATAGTATGATTTTAGCGTTGAATAAAGTGACAAGGCTGTGCTTCGAGTCCAATATAAATGGATTTGTTCAATAATTTGTCCCAGAATTATCTTCATAGATTAAATTATGATTGAAGAACGTGAATAAATCATGTAATAAATTATGATGGTAATTATAAGTAATAATAAATATCAATATGATTTTTGCGTTGAATAAAGTGACAAGGCTGTGCTTCGAGTCCACTATAAATGGATTTGTTCAATAATTTCTCCCAGAATTATTTTCATAGTTTAAAGTTTAAATTATGATTGTAAAATGGAGAAAGTGGAGTTGGCAGTTTCATTATTAATGCGCGTAATAAATGAACATAAAACGAACTGAAGCTTGCTTTGAAGAAATTTTCCTTACTGAAGTGCAGCAGAATTAGCTTAACCATTTACCTGGGGAAGACGAGGAGTTACCTCGTAATTTGTGTTTGCCATTACTCGTTGGAAATTTGTTCTTTTCTTCCTGATTCGATAAACAATTCTTTCATTTCATTGTATAGAATATCCATGTTATAAACTATATTGTATTTACGTTGATTGTGGTAAAAATTCCTCAAATGTTTACGCTGAGTCATTCGATTGAATGGTTAATAATTTTGATAAATTGTTACGAGTGGAGGATTTGTTTGTAAAATTGAACCGATCTAATTATCATAAAGCTCTTATGATGCAAGTGCCGTAGAATTTTTGCGAATTATGGCGTCGTTTCGCGTTGGTCTACACACGCGATGGTATTAACTCGAAACTTTGTTGTTTCTTGTTGCAGGCGTTGTTGCAAGCGCACGATGTAGCTGGACACGAAGTTTACGGTGAAGAAGCCACGAGGGTGACACCGCCGCCTCTACTTCCATACTTAAACGGAGGCGATGATCTCGAAGGACAGAACGGTGATCTAGACCTCGAAAATGTGACGCGTGTCAGGCTGGTCCAGTTCCAGAAGAACACCGATGAGCCGATGGTGAGTTCGCTGAAACAGTAATCATAATCTCATTCTACATATTCTGACTGGTCTTTGCTAGCGTTTACACAAGGTGTTCTAAAATGTTCGAGTTCATTGAAAATGTTCATCGCGGCTTTGTTGAAGAGTTATTAACCCTTTCACTACCGTGGACGAGATATCTCGCTTCCACGATGTCGAAAGAACGATGCTATGGACGAGATATCTCGTGTATCTTTATTACTGATATGAAGTTTTTTTATTTTTTGTAAGTTTGACATGAGTAATCGATTTCAAGACGTGTTATCGTTAGTGAAAATTATTTAAAGATGATAAACATTAAATACTCCATATTTGACACAGTCCAAGTTTTTATTCCGTCGGCAATTGTTTTTGCAAACTACACAATCCATTGTTGGGTGAGATTTTTTTCTGTGGGTCGTATTTTTGTATACTTTATTATATATATATTTTTATATTATTTATATATTTATAATATATATATTATAATTATATATATATATTTATTATATATATATTATTTTTGTATTTTTGTATATATTAGACCTTCTACATCGATTGCAATTATCTCTCTGCACTCCATACAAAATAAACAATAAAAACTCTAATCTTTATGACACCGGTTCCAAATTTTTATTTTACTATTATTGATATGATAAAAATAACTTCGTGAGAAATGATTGTGTGGATATCTTTAGTGGAGCACACATTACAATAGGAGCTGCACAGTCTAGATAAAGTCTAGATAAAATCAATCTTGTCACTTTTATAAGGGAACATAACATGTACCAGTTACTCTTAAGGCTCGGTAGGGGCTTAGTGTTAATAAAATTTCAAGTCTCTAGCTCATCGGGAAGTTAGTTTAAAATCAATTGCAAAATTTGTACCGAACAGACAGACAAGAAAGCGAGCTAATAAAAACGTGGTAATTAAGACTTTTGTTTCGAACAGTTACCAGATGGGTCGATAGGTAAATGTTCGAAAACAATGTGTGTCCTTTTACCGAGCAACAGGTAGAAATGTCAGGTACGCGTGGCGTTTACGAGTCTCTATTGTCCTGTGACCTCCCTTAAGAAACATTCTAAAAAAAGGACAGACGATGTTTTGCCATATGACGGCCATAAATTCTCGTCTTACGGCGGTCCCTTTCGTGTCTTGTTTTTTGCCTGATCACCCCGTCGTTCGACATAGAGAATGACCTTCCTAAAAAAACTTCCCTCTTCAGAAAAATTTTGCGTAAAATCAGTATCGTTCGAACCGCGGTGGAGAGAACATCTCCAAAGACGTGTCTATTCGAAGCTCGCGGTTATTTACCACCAACTGTGCAGTGCGTTGCTTATACCTGAAATCGACTGTGCAGTTCGTCCCCGAATGGCCCAGTGACACACATTTCGAAGCTGCAACTGCGTTTACGGCTGAATAAGTGAGTTCTAATTCAATCCATTTCTGTCTCTTCTCTTGTTCACTGCTTCACCGCGGCGCGACACCAACGCTACGCTCAAAATCAGTGAAACCTGCCGCCGATGCCGTGCTCTGATTGGTCCGTGTTTTTCGATAATAACTCCGTAACAAAACCGAGGCGGATACTTCTGCAAATTAAAATGTGTCTTGAACAAACCATAGGAACTGCTCTTTCAAGGAACTCGAACATATAAAGTAAATGTACATATGTAATTCGTATTAAACGAAAAAATAACGCGATGCCCGATTCGTGTCGAAATTTTTACAGTAATTCTATTGTAAGTTATCTCCGTAAAGATATATCCATGAAGAGATTTGCTTTTTTAATAATTTACTCAGCACTACATTAATTTATTTATCAATTGTTCGATCGTGATGATTACACTACTGTATTTACATACAACACCAAAGTTCAGAAATTACTGTTTGGCGATGCTTATAGAGTCTGTCATTCTAAAACCAAATCCGAAAGTAAAATTTTTCTATCACGCAACGTTTTCGAAAAACATTGATTTCTGTAACAATGCACGATCTTAATAAAGAACGAGGTTATGTTACGCGGAAACTAAACATGCGAGACAGTTCAAGTTTGAGTGAAAACATGGAGGGGATTCTCCTCTATACATACATATGTATATATCCATATAGTAATTTATATTTTTTTCTACTTCCTAATAGTTGTAAATGCTTGTCAATATATCTTTTCACTCAAACCTGAACTATCTCACATTTAGTTTTCGCGTAACATAACCTCGTTCTTTATAAAGATCGTGCATAGTTACAAAAATCAATGTTTTTCGACAACGTTGCGTGATCGAGCAATTTTTCTTTCGAAGATGCTTTTAGAATAGCAAACTCTGTAAGAATCGCCTGACAGTAATTTCTGAACACGAAAAAAGTTCAATTTTGTTGGACAGTTGATAGTTTGTGCAATTATCACTCACGGGGTACATAGCTCTGTTCATTTGTCAAAAATTGTTGTTTGTCCATAATTATTCATCTTTTCACTCAAGCCTGAACTATTTATATCTCACATGTAAAGTTTTCGCGTAACATAACCTCGTCCTTTATTAAGATTGTGCATTGTTATACAGCAATTTTTTCCGTAGTTGGTTTTAGAATGGCAAACTCCAGAAAAATCGCCCGACAGTCATTTCTGAACACGAAAGAAGTTTAATTTTATTAAACAGTGTTATCGTGAGATCAGCAATTTGCATTTTGAGGTAGTTTGTGCAATTATCACTCACGGGGTACATAGTTCTGTTCCTTTGTCAGAAATTGTTGTTCATCTATAATTATTCATAATTGTATGTTTAAAATGAATATATCGACTTACGATCATAGAGAAATCGAACAGTTTAGAATATCTGCATCAGTGAATGAGCCAACTTGTACTCGAAGACGATAAAAATAATGATTTTATCAATTATCACTCACGGGGTAGCTCTGTCCATTTGTTAGCAATTGTTGTTCATCCATAATTATTCCTAATTATGTATTTTAAACGAATACATATATCGACTCACGACGCTGTCATGCTGTTTTGATGCTGTTAATATAAAACATACAGGTTATGTTTCTGTAACTTACGCGAACAACAGTCATGCTCTCCGCCAATCAGAAGCGATATTCATATTAATTTTTTAAAGCGCCTGTGGGTGCCAACAATAACGAAAGGGTTAGTAGTTCATCTTTGATAAACAATATTCTATGTCGATACAGCTTAATAATAATTACTGTCTCTCACAATTGAAGAACCTAGTTGTTTTATAAATTCTTTTCTTATCAGGTCGTTTGGAAGGTAATTTCGTTTTTCGAGTAGAGATGGCATTGTCTCCATTTGTCATTACTAGACTAGACTGCGGATCTTTATGCATTTACAGCAAAATTGAGTGGATGAATTTCGGAATTGTTGAAAAACTAAAAATTGAAGATGTCATCGAATAATTTCTCTTCTATTAAAAACATTCGATTTCGTTTCTGTTTATTGCATCGATATGCAGAGAATTTATATTTTGTATAAAGATCCGCAGTCTATATGTATAGTTATTACTTAACCTTATTTTAAAGTGCAAAATCCTGGTATATCTTGACAGCTAACCTTTCGAACATCTTTTCCTGCCTCGTATAGTGCTTCATAACCATTCAAGTATTGTTTTGTCATCGCATCAAATATGCAAAATCAAAGTACGTATTTCGATCGTCTGTTGTTTTTTTTAATACCACGATGGTACAGATCCTGTGCATAAATATAATTTCAAATAAAGTCGTTTCGCTAATAAAAAACAGAAATTCTACTTATCTTTAATATTTAATATCTTTAATATTCTAATTATCTTTATATCTTTAAGTTGCCTGAAAATCGCAACAGATCGTACATAACAAAACGTCATAAAATTTATTCTAAATGATGAAAAAGTGGCTTTCATTTTCCCCCGAGACAACGAAAAGAGAATGACTTTCCGAACGATCTAATCGAATGAAAGCTGTAGCTCGTGCTACGTTGACATTTTTAAGCAATAGTGTTTACTTGGACGGATTGTAGAAAGCGCTCTTGACGGTGATTTCCGGAAAGTTCTCGCGGCAAATAACATTCGCAATAAAAAGCACGATCGCCAAGTTCGCTGTGTAAAAATAACGATTGAAGTACGACAACTCGACAGTGACGCATTGCCATTGCAATCTCATTCATACAATAACACCGGGTTTATGTTTGGTCGTTTCTCTTTTAAGGGCGTTCTCGAACGCACGATAGACATTAAAGTGTAACAAACGCACGTCGCTCAAGTATAGCCATTCCGAACACAATTTCAAGGAGGATATTGTAATAATCGTGTATGCTTGCTTGCAGGGGATCACTCTGAAAATGAACGAAGATGGGAAATGCGTGGTAGCACGAATTATGCACGGTGGAATGATACACCGACAAGCGACTCTTCACGTCGGTGATGAGATCCGAGAAATTAACGGAATAGCAGTGGCCAATCAATCTGTGAATGCGTTGCAAAAAATACTCGTAAGTGCTGTTAATATTGCAGAGATCGAACAATAAGTACAATTAGGTTCTTTTGAATCGCGATCGTTCGGCAGAATTCTGTATGAAAACGAGAGAGAGATACAGTTGCGCAAAGGTTTATTGAAACGGACGGACGCTTTTCAGAAATGTTTTACACCGTCCTTACTCCGTCCTACAGAATTATTTATATTTTATTTAATGCTTTTTTTTGTACAAAGGTCTGCTGAAACTCACCGAGGGAAGATTTAATCCGCGTTGCAAATATTAGAAAAGAAACGGATACATTTCCTTTGTTCAATATATTTTCGAAATATTTCAATTAGATCACCGAGGAAATCGTGGGAATACTTTTTCCGCAATCCGTGGACAAATTTCTTGCTCCTCGTAAATTGGACTAGTGCGAAATTATTTCTTAAAAAAAATTATTAAATAAATTATTGTGCTTTTTAGTATATTAATTGTACTTATCAGGGGTGTGTGGGAACCCGAAATATCGGGTTGAGTCTGGAACACGACATTTTTTCGGGATGGGTAAAAAAGGATTCTCGAAATAATTTATTCTTTACATATTTATAAATATTTTATATATGCAATATAATATAGGTAGTTAACACTAACCGTACCGGGTACAAAATGTGTGGCGTTTGTATATTGTTTTATAAAAATTCCAGGCTGAATTTATTTAGACATTTCACAATTTTTATAATGGAACGTACTCGAGTGAAGAAAATTAATCAATAATTTCTAATGGAAGTATCTTTATAATGTCAATGATTAAAAAATAAACGATGTGAAAGTGGTCGTGGTACGGTTAGTCACGAATTATTTTCAAGAGTGTCACACGTCATATTTTGGAAATTTTCGGGAAACCCGATTCTTTCAGGAATCTCGAAATTTTCGGGAACCCGAACCGACTCTTTCCCACCATCGGGTTCCCGATATTTCGGATTCTCGCACACCCCTTGTACTTATCGATAGGATAAGCTCCTTGGCCACGGAGGATTAAGATCCTAGTGCAGCAGTACAATTGATGGAACTGTAGAACAGCTACTTACTGTTACGTGATCAAAATTGTTAGCGACAATTAGAATTATAAACAAAGAAAAGGCTGCTCTTTACTTTATCGGACTCAAAATTTGTGCCTTTCTTCTTATAATTATGATGTATTTCAGATCGAAGTTTCGATCCTTTAGGATCAGTAGTTGAGGAGATATGGTCGCTTAAAGTTGAGCATATTTACAGTTTGTAGTGACACCCTTACTTGTAAAAAATGCTCAACTTTATGCGACCATATGTCCTCAACCATTGATCCTAGAGGATCGAAACCTGGATCTGCAGGTTCTCCGGGTACAAATCTACCGATTTACATACCCAATTCATCATAATTCGTAAGAGAAAGGCACTAATTTTGAGTCCGGTAAAGTAAAGTTTACCCCAAGAAAACAATTGTAATCAATAGACTGCGGATCTTTATGCGAACTGAAAATTGTACGCATTCATTGCAAGACATAGGGTAAAGATACCAGTTACCAGATTTTTAGTGACGAATATTTTTATTAATTTGAAAGGATTCTGTAATTTATTTTGCATGCATACGATTGATGATTAACCTTTCTTCTGTATTGTCAAATTTTTCCGAACAATTCTGTTTACATGCAAGAGAAATATTAACAAACACAAGAAATTTGTGATAACAAATTGATTAATTAATTCTTTTTATGTCGTAGCAGAATAAAATCATTATTTTATTATCCTCTGGTGTATCATAGCATTTTCTATAATTGAATAAGGTTTCTAACCAATGTTTTCTATGTCTTAAACAAAAATTATTGTAATACGTTCGACTCATATACGAAGGGGAAACACCAATTTTATTTTCGAAAACGAAGTAATACTAGGTACTTCATGTTATTTTTATTAATTTCGAAAAAGTTTGTTTTGTGTCCGATAGCCAGAGGTATGGGGCACGGTACCTAATACCTTTACCCTAGGAGCCAAGAAGGAATTAAGAAATGTGTTGACACTCTCTTAAATTCTTGTAATACCTCTATTGCTCGAAATCACACCCACCGGTTTTTATCGCAAACGCATAAAACCCGCAGTCTAGTTGAGCGGCTGTTCCGCGGTTTCACCAACCAAAAGAAATAATCGAACAGCTTCCGCGAGAGGATCCTGCGATTTTGCTGAGCGATTCCGCTTTCTGTTGCAGCGTGAAGCACGAGGATCAGTGACCTTCAAAATCGTGCCGTCGTACAGAAGCGCGCCGCCACCCTGTGAGGTACAAGTAAGCCCTAAAACCCAGTCCCAATCCCCACACCTGACTACAGCAACTAAACCCACACCTGCGGCGGCGTCGGTGTCGACGAGCACCAGCTCGGACACGGCCGCGGCGAAGCTCGGGAAATCGGTGAAAACCTCTTCGGCAGCCACTAGCAAAGAGAAGAGTAGTAAATCGAAGCCATCGAAAAACAAAAGTTCGGCCTCTTCGACCGAGAGCACGCCCAGACGACGGCTGAACCCCTTATCGGCCCTCAGGTCGCGAAAATCTTAGATAACAGGCCGCGATAGGTCGCCGATACGTCTCCTTTAGCTCTCCTGGCGCCAGTTTCAAGTAGAACTTAACAATTAATCTGTTGAACAGCCTCTGTCCCTTCTGCCTTCGTCGGTTATATACGTAAGGGTGGCTAATGATGAATTTTTTAATGATCCTAGGAAATAGTCTCCGAGATAGTACTCCTTCTATCGTCTAGTTTTGAGAATCTCCTGAAACAGGAATTTTTTTATCGTTCTGTAGCTCGTTATTGAGAGATAGCTGATTAATGGAAGGTTGTAGTGTATACGTAGAATTAACGTTTCGATTTAGCGGGAACACTGGGAAATTGTCTGATGCGACGAGAGAAACTTTACTTGGGAAAATTCTATTTAACCAAAGACAATATTTAATTGGCACTCTTTTTATTATTATATCACTTGCGTGTTAAGATTGTGTTGAAAGATACTTGCCAACTACCTTCTAGTAATTTATTCTAGTCGCTAAAAAATACCAATATCTTATTAAATATGTGAACAACAATTCCTCATTTCTCTCGCGGCGACGATACGTCAAATAATTAATTGCGTGTACACTCTAACCAATTACTCGATTCTATTATAGCGTTGTCTTAGAGCTTTAATCTAGTCAAAGCTATACCAAAGTACCGAAGTCTACAAATATATTGTCTTCGCGATATACGTAAATATTGAAATTTTAATTACTCGCGCCAGAGGTGGACAGTATTTAAATGCTTCTCGCCACGGCTCTGCAACGCCATCTCTGTACTACGATATGGAGTAGCGAATAAACCATTAGCCAACCATTAAAATTATTTAAATAAAAGTCGAATAACGAATAAAAGATACGTAACTTTTATTCGTTATTCGACTTTTATTTAAATAATCTTGTATTCGCCGAGAATGTATTCGATGAATAATAGTTACAAATTGTATTCGAACTTTCTAATACATCCACTTCCAATATAATTTATAACTATTATTCATCGAATACATTCTCGGCGAATAAAAGATTATTTAAATATAAAAGTCGAATAAAAGATACTTTTGTATGTCGAACCTTCGGATAACCAATACAAATTTTGTATCTTTTATTCGTTATTCGAAATTTGCATTTAATTACAATTGTATTTAAATACAATTTTTTCCCAACACTGACTCGTGTACAAGTATTTACAATGTTGAAACTTTAAATTTCAGTGTTTGAAGCATAAAAAAAGGTGTCGGCCACATTAGAAAATATCTATTTTGCATTAAAGTAGTTATTTCGGTGAATATAAATTTACATATTTACGTTGGAGTGACGTAAAGTTGCAACCAGTTATGTAGAAAGAGGAGTGCGAGTAATTGAAAGATAAATTATGAAGTATACTTGAAGTTTACGGCCTAGTGTCCACACCTGTGGTCTACGAATGATTTCCCAACGAAACAATGGAATTTTGTTACATTGCCATAGTCCACGAGACGAAACAACGCGGAAAACGTGCGGCAACATTTTTTCTCATACGTTTGTTCGTTGGAGGATAACTATGCTGAAAATGTAGATCGTTCGCATGAGCTTAATTAAAAAAAAAGAAGAGCTTTGTTCAGAGAATTTCTCCGCAAATGCACTGCACTAGGTTTTATGTTTGAAGTGTTGATAGAGTCGTTTTTTCAATAGAGGAAAGCTATTTTCGCGTGCGTAGACAAAAATACAGACACAGTTTTAATCCCATCGGATATTTTGAATATTTTATTTTTATACGATACAAGCAAACAACGGTTCTCTGTTGTCGTTAAAAATGAAGTTAACGGGTAGGATGACCGGGAATATTTGTTTATTAAACTATTACTGCTGATTCTTCTAGTTCACAATCTAGTTGGATAGTTCGTGTCTAATATTCATAAAATGTTGTATCATTTGTGAAAGTAGTACATTAACAAAGAGAAAGTGATAAGCAAGAAAGTAATGGAATTTCGTTGCGCATTGTTTTTTTTCTGCGTAATACTAAATACTCGATAGGAAAGTTGGGATTCAGTGTTTCTTATTATAATCTAGTTTAGGTAAATTCGATTCTTATATTAATCAGTCTTGTACACACACAAACATGTGTTTATTGGAAGTGGTGTCAAACTTTAGTGAATGAATAGCAGAGTTAACATTAAGGGTTGTCAGATAGTACTGTGATCTATAAATCTCTATCTACGTAGTCTGCTTCTAAGGATTGTTCTTATTAAACCTGGTGGAAACAAATCTTAGATATAAAACGGTCAGTAGACTTTTACGAATTAGTTAGTTGGTAGATCTGTGCAGTATTTTTCCTATTTCGAAGAAATCGTATAGATCATCGAGAAAATTATTGTTCAGCCAATTGTACTGAAGTTCTTCGTGCACAGGCTGCTTCAACAGTTTGACTAATTACAGAACAAATTAAGAGAGAAATTATACAGAGTTCGTACACGTTTCATTTTACTGGAAATTGAAACTGCAAGATGATCCGAGTGATAAATGTAGGAAAACAAACGGGGGTGAGATTAGAGAGAAATTCTTGTTGTAATTAATTAATTGTGATAAAAACTGCAAGAGAGAGACGATCTCAGTGAAAAATGTGAGGAAATAATCGAGTGAAATTAGAGAAAGTGATTACAGAGATTTTACGTATTTTATTCTATTAAATTGCGATAAATAGTGCAAAATGATACGAGTAAAAATTGTGGGAAAACTACTGGGTGGAATTAGAGAAAAATTACAGAGTTTATATATATTTTATTTTACTGAATTGCATTTATATTGCAAAATTATCTCGGTTGAAAAATGTAAGGAAAGACCTGGGCGAAGTTGGATAAAAATTACAGAGATTATTCGTATTTTATTGTATAAAATTGCGATAAAAACTGCAAAATTATCCGAGTGAAAGGTGTAGGAAAACAATTAAGAGAGCTTGCAGAGTTTAGGTGCGCTTTATTTGACTAAATTTCGATAAATACTACAAAATGATTCGAGTGAAATTAAAGAGACGCAGATTATATTTATTTTATTTGGTTAAATTGTGATAAAAATTATTGAAGAATGTAGGGAAACCACTAGGTGAAATTAGAGAAAAATTACAGAGTTTATATGTGTTTTATTCTACCGAATTGCATAAATCCTGCAAAACGATTCGAGTGAAAAGTGTAAGAATACAATCGAGTGAAATTAGAGAGACAGAGATTATATTGATTTTATTTGGTTAAATTGTGATAAAAACTGCAAAATGATTGGAGTGAAAAATGTGGCAGAACAACCGGGTGAGATTTAGCGTAAGTGAGCTTTTTAGTAGTCGACGTCCGGGTCGTCTAATTTTATGGGTAAATTTTACTCGGACCAATCCCGGGTTTATGGAAATGCCCACTTATCCAGGACATTCTGAATATTACACGATGAGTCCGGAGGACATTACGTAATACAACCGGAGATCAGATAGAAAGCCTAATTTTAAGTAAATTCCCGTAAGCACGCGTCTGGGAACGCCCCGCTCTGCGAATGTAGTTTTAATTAACTCTGATTAGTTCATATCCCGGATTCATTTCTGTAACTGCATATTGTCACTTGTTTCGTTAACCAACTCTGTGCTAAGCTTGGAATCGGCCATTCGCTTGTCCAAGATGAAAAATTCCCGACGATCGTTAATTCTCAGTCCGCGAAGAAACACAAAAATACAAATAACAACAGTGCTCGCTAACTTCATAAATATTCAGTCTCTGTTGTCGGAGCATTTGCTTCGTCGATTTCCATGAATTAGGGGACGTGAAACCTGAAGTACACGCGAAACAGCTTTGAAATTACTATGAGATACGAATAAACATTTTTACAGTAGAGATTCAGAGATATACAGTCGGTGTAAAAAGTATTTGTGCGTCCTTTGAAGACTTTTTTTGAGACGATAGGAGGATTGGCTTGCTAGCTAATGCGTAAATAATTTTGTTTTTTATTGTTATTATGCTGGAGTGTGGTAAGTGCGCCCTAGTTTTTGCAATGCTGGACTTTAAACTGATGTATTTTCAATCTGGTGTGTAAAAACTTAACGTGTACGAATAGTTTTCACATCGACTGTGTACGTATAAACTTAAACAGTTTTCGTAAGAGATGAACAATTGTTTCCAAACGAAAGGGACACCGCAGTGATTATTAACAAACTCGTTCACAAGATCGTTTACCACGTGCAATACTCTTGCTAACGAAACTCTTGTCTCGTAGTTGAAAGAAGTATCGTGTAATAGATAATACTGTGCACGATTATTCTAGGCATTTAACCTTCTGGACACCGAGTACGATTTGAACGGGATTAAATTCGAACTTCGGATGTTCTCTTAATAGTTGGTAATTTATACATAGCTGCAGAGGAAGTTCCCGTAGCTTCAACACGGGTGGAGACAATTCGTATAGTGGTTTGCCGTGTACTTTGTCCACTGGAGGCTCGCTGTTTTGATTTCACGTATAGAATATACCTCGTGTTATAGTATAACCTAGTTAAACAATTGAATAGTGTCCTCGAGTGTCAATAGTTTAACCAGTCGCCAGCGATTGCGAGTTTCGAGTTTAAAGCCCGAGCTTTAATTGCGAGTTCGATCAGCCGATTACGGTTTAGAATTTCGAGCCTCCGGCGTTCGTCTCTTCATGTTTACAATCTATATGATTATTTCAAATTTTACCAGTTCAATCAATCGATTACTAAATTCCATTCGGATTAACACGAGGAATGTACAACGTCTAATAATAAAAGGTCCATAAATAATCGATTAAAAAGTGATACTAAATATAAAAACGGACTAGGGTAAAGGTACCAGTTATCGGACATCTAGTGACGACTTGCAAGTCTTTTTATTAATTTGAAGGCATTCTGTAATTTATTTTGCATTTGATTTCATTGATTATAATCAATATTATTTTTGTAGCGTAAAATTTTTCTCGAAGATTTTGTTAAAAATTTCAATTTCAATTTCAACTCTTCGATTCCAACTCTTCGATTTCCATTTCAATTTCAACTTCAATTTAAATTTTTCAATATCAACTCTTCGATTTCGACTTCAACTTCAATTTTGCAATTTCAACTCGTCGATTCCAATTTTTAAATTTTAATTTGTCAATTTCAACTTGTCAATTTCAACTCTTCAATATCAACTCTTCGATTTCAACTTCAATTTCAATTTTCAATTTTAACTTCAATTTCAATTTTCAATTTTAACTTCAATTTCAACTTCAAATCTTCAATTTCAACGTTTCAATTTCAACGTTAGGAGGAGTTCAATTTAAACAATTCGATTTCAACTTCAATGTCAACTTCTTCAATTTCAATTTCAAGACTAATGACAACAAATTAATTAATCACAGAATTAATCACAAAATGCGGAAACAAAAAATCCTGTTGTCTCGGGGAATAATGTTTTGTAATACGTTTGATTTATATACGAAGGGGAAACATAATTTTTTTTTTATTTTTTTAAATATAGTAATACATACTAGGTACTTCATGTTATTTTCATTAATTTCTAAAAAGTTTGTTTTACTGGTACCATTACCCTAGTTAAGATCAAATTGAATATAAAATACTATATATCTTTCTCGCCTCCGTAATTAATACTCTCTAACAAATTATCCTTCTGTTTTAATCTCGTTTGTCTTGTATTTTTTATCATATAATCCTGTCTCTGGAAGCAGTTGCAAAATTCGTAGAGTAGTCTCCAGGACGACAGCGTAGATCTGAACCAGACAACCATAAAATCATAATTGAGAAGTGTATATTCCATAGAGAGTTCATAAAATGTATAGTTACGAGAATTGTGTAGGACAATAGGTTTCAGGGAATAGCGAACTAGACAACGGAATAGCCTAGACACTACGAGAATGTTTATTTAAGTAACAGCCTATAGAATAATTGACATAGAAACGCCGAGTAAAAATTGTAACCAAACTCTCTTTCTAGGGCTTACGTTGGTAGAACGGAATTTCTTGTTCTGATACTAGGATTAAGTAGAAATAATTCTTCAGATTCTTTCGCAAGCTTCTCCGATCCTATTCTCCGGAGATCTTGCTGGGAAGTGTATTCATTAGGGTAATCCGTAACGCTTAATCACCATCTAAATAGTTGATATGTAAAGCTTTCTAGAACAGACGTTAAATATTCTAGGGACTCTTTAGGCAAGCCAAAGGAAATGAATCCCTGTTGAAAACCCTTTTCCGTCCAAGAATTTACGTAGCGACCTAGAACGGACGATAACTTGGCGCCAGGATACAAGAGATAGTAATAATACAGAGCGCGTTTTTCAAAATGTTTTTTCATTCTTTGACGATTGCCGTGTGGACCTCTAATTATACACCGTGTTTCTGCCTTAGTATTTTTAGTAACATTTCATTTCGTTGGAACCTCTGCTGCGTGAAGAAAGAAGGATGCATGTAATAACTACGTATCTTTTCATAGTACAGCGTCGTTTAATTATTCTGAGTAAATTGCAGGCCTAATTTACCTACAATTATAGTTAGCTTGCCTAACGCGCACCTAGATGTGTCTGTAATCGTTTCTACAATCCTTTTGTTGTTGAAGTACAACTGTAACGCGTAACAAAGTATTGAGATAATTATTTTTTAGTAGCTCTTTAAGGAGAAAATGACTCGTGGACTTTGTCGAAGGATGCCAGATGAAAATGCAGTTTTTAGGAACAACCTACATTTTTGTTGATGTAACACCAGCCTTATAGACAGTATATTTATTTTCCTCTTAAATTAAACTTATTCCAGATGAAATAAAATCGAGAATTAATTTCGTTGAGACGTAACACTAAAATATTCCTACACCATTATTCAAAATATTGTTTACAGTGTTAAATATGTTGGTATCTAATCAATTACCAAACATTTAATCATTGGAGGGGAGGTGTTACATCAATTTCATATCCATAAAATGGAAAAAATTAATATAGAATAGAATTATTCTAGATAGGAAGAAATATTTAATTTTCGAGTTAAAATAGCTCCGACTGCAAAGTGTGAAAATCTCGTATTTTGTTTGGTCTCTTCCTGGCAGATTCTGTATGTTCATTTTCCCCTAGAATTAAAATTACTCTGAGTAGAACAAAATCGAAATTTGTTGGAGAACGATTTTCCGTGCGGAAACGCTGATAGTATCTTAATCGAACAAGATTAGAATTATTGTAGAAATTATGTAGAATTATGATGTATTTGGTACGTAATCCAGTAGATTTGTACCCGGCGCGGATGCAGGTCGAAGTTTCGAACCTCTAGGATCAATAGTTGAGGAGTTATGGTCGCTTAAAGTTGAGCATTTTTGACAGCGCCCTTATCTGTCAAAAATGCTCAACTTTAAGCAAGCATAACTCCTGAACCATTGATCCTACAGGATCGAAACTTGGATGTACAGGTTCTCCGGGTACAAATCTACTGGTTTACATTCCAAATACATCATAATTCGTAGGAGAAAGGTACTAATTTTGAGTCCGGTGAAATAAAGTTTACTCAAATCATCCCTGAAGGGGTCGAATATATTTTAAGTGAAGACGTTCTTGATACGAAAGGTTATGCTCGTTACAATCTTCTAAGTATATAATTGATAATTATCATTAAACGCGAACTGCATCGATAACGAAGTCATTCAAAGCGCCGCAGCGTTAGCGAAGAATTCATGCAGCAGAGGTTCGTTTCGTAGAACGGTTCGAATAACGAGATTTTAAAAACAGAGGCTGGCGTAACGAGAATTTCAGCCATACTCGCCATTAAATTCTGTATTTAGGTTAGCGTCTGAAAGCCTCGGGCTTGAGAATCCCTTAAACATCGTCGACCGATGAAGAATAAATGTGAATTTCACGATTGAGCACGCATTAACGAACGATGGATCCTCCATCGGATTCCGATGTCGTAGAAATCGAATTATATAGTTAAGTGAAACGAAACTAGGTCGACACGGACGGGTTATCCAAAAGGATGCGCCATCGCAAAGAAATACGAACCGTAATCCCGATGTTTTCTCAAAGTCTTCGTCTTTTTTTCTGCCAGTCGAGAATGTCCTGAGCAAATTTGCAGACTGTTGAAGCACGAATCAATCGCAAATTACTATTTTTCGAGAATAGGGAACATTCGATTACCAAATTTTGATTTAGTTATAATTAGACTGCGGATTTCATTTATTTATGACGCGAAAATGTGTGCAATTTCATACAATACAAAGAGTAAAAGAATTTGAAAATATCTGTACGTTATTTT
Organism: Lasioglossum oenotherae; assembly: GCA_028455765.1. Lineage (NCBI taxonomy): Eukaryota > Metazoa > Arthropoda > Insecta > Hymenoptera > Halictidae > Lasioglossum > Lasioglossum oenotherae. The sequence continues at coordinate 4,475,971 of CM052281.1, read as the reverse complement.
GGACTTGTTAAAATTATTGAAGATGCAAAGGAATTTTCGCGGAAAGATTCGCCGCCTGCTTAGACTTTAAACAATATTTTAATTATGGTTCAGAACAATTTTCAAGTAATAATCATGTACAATCAGTGGAGTAGCCTCGTTCCTCGGAAGGGGTCTCGCAAAATTCGTTTCGAACGTTTAATTTAAAGCCATGGAATTATTTCAGTTTAAAACCGTACTTGATAACGATTCATTTGTTTTCTGCAACGGTTGTTTGTTGTTCTCTCCGTTATTTCTGCAACTGTTTGATAAGTAGACAGCGGATTTAAAACGGTAAAACCATCAAAAGAATTTAAAAATACTGTTCTATTAAGCTTATTAAAAGAGAACATACTGTTGCTGTTCAGGTAGAGCATTGTTAATTTGCATAAAGATTAATACTACAGAGTATTTGCAAATCGATTTCCATCTACAAATCCTAGAAGTATCACGGTTAATTAAATCAATGAAATCGACGCTTTGAAAGGCCATTTAAAAGTTTATTTATGTTTCGAAACATTTTTTAAAAATCGGAATTACAGTTCGTAATGTCCTCATCAATGTTAACGTCCGGAAAGTATACTGAAATTCTTAAGCACCGACGAAAACGTGGCTCGCGATTTCACCCTCGTCCGTCCCTGATTTCACGAACTGAATCTGTCCCTCGAAAAGATCGATGAAATAACAAAGGTATACAGTTATTTCTCGATGTTTTCTAATTCAAATTTCACGTCTTAGGTTTCTCGGTTATGTCTCGCATTGAAAAAATAAAAAAATAAAAGTTTCTGTGTCGAACTCTGTCAAATTGACACAAGGGACGAACGAGGGTCGAACAATTTCCAGAAACTTTATTCGAACAGATGTTCCCTTAAAATGATTTCCGGTTCTTCCGAAACGACTGTTTCGTTCTAACAAATAGATTCTAGCGTGCACCCACTGGGAAGTTCGTCGAGTGCAGAGTTGATCGTTGAAGTGTTTTATAAAGTATATAACTGAGACTATCGGAATATAGGTAATGATAAACTGTGTTGAGATATGTGATAGAATTAACTAATTGTTATAGAACCGTGTAGGTATAAATGTGAATGAAGGGGCTAGCTCTAAGGTTTGTGAAATCCAGTAAGTTCCAGAAAGAGGTCTAATAGATTCTAGACTGACAGATTCGAGACGTGAATATATGTACACTCGGTGTACGCAGAGCCAGAGTCGCCAGACGAGGGGAGGGAGCACGACCGAAGGGAGTACACTCGCTTCTTCTCATTTCTTCATAACGCAAAGATGGGGTTTTTCAGTAGTCAGAAGCTTTTCCCTAGATGAAAGATGATTTTTACGTAATTTGCAATATTCGTCAGCATGCAGCTGCCACAGCTTTATGACAAATAGCCTAAATGCCTCGTAAAAATAGTTTCAGATTTTTTATCTGGCGCTTTTAACTTCTGAAAACCCATCTTTGCATTATTGAGAAATGAGAAGGCGAGAAACGAGTTTACCTCCTTAAGGGGGAGACGTTGCCCCCTCTCTGCCGCGCCACGTGACCAGGCCGCGGTGGAAGGGGAAGGTAGAGTGGGGACACGATACTTCTGTGGTTGTCAGGAAAAACACGTTACAATTTCAAAAAATACGAGTTTATGCATCGATTGACCTTCATAGTACAGGATTTACGTCTTTACCAGAAAAAAAGTCATGAAAATAAATTTGAAGGGTTCAAAAAAATACAGTAGGACCTCGATTAATTATATTCCAAAATAAATTCGTTATTTTTGAAAGTTTCTTTCCCTTCGTAGTATATAATCATATTTAAACGCGTATTTGTTTGTAATCGGGATCCGGTTAATCGAGGTCCTACTGTAATTTGAAACGACAATATCTCCCGAGTCTTCCTGACAACCGCAGACTCGATCTGACGACTCCGGCGCAGCCGGTCAGGATTCGTTTCAACGATTTTACACCCTACAGAGAGCCGTATTTTCTGTAAGCAAAGTCTGTCCATATTTTCAGACCTGTATTTAATTAAGCGGCGCCAATGGAAGACGGTTTTCACGTTTTTCCCCCGAGACACACGCGACACGTACACTGCACATCAAACAAACACATACACACACACACACACACACAGAGATACACGTATATGCATTAATCGCGAGATACGATTCCACACGAGAAAACAAAATGGAAGAATTACTGTTTCACGTACCGAAGAAGAACACGCTGATTGCAAAAAACAAAATAGAAGGGGATGGTAAGATTTACCATTTCGGTGTAACAAGTGTTTCTCTTGATGTGGAGCTCTTTCTCTGTACTTAAACAGTAACGTTTTGTCAAAACTGAAAATTATCCATTCTTTCAGCTTAATACAGATGTTATTTCAGAAACACGATACGTTTTTCTATTAGGACACGTGCGACGGGAATAACGGCTATCGGAATCACGTTTCTGCGTGTGCGATTTGCGTCGCAGAACATGCTCGAAGCAATCTCAGTCGTTCACCAGTGGCAATTCGATCTCTTTACACCCTGTTCGCTCGCAGTTTCCGCATCATTTCTTCGAGATGTTCTTTTCGCGTGTATTAAACACGATAGACTGCGGATCTTTAAACTTGGCCAAAAGTGTCCATGTTAGTCGTAGCAAGTGAAAGGAACTTGCAAAATTTTTCTTTTCAGAATTTCGACGAGTCTTATTTAATATTATATAATATATAATATTATATATATATGCATATTAATATTGTCATATGATATTATATATATTAATATATTATATTATATTTTTTAATATATTAATATAATAACATATATATTGTGTTATATTAATATATAATAATATATATTATACTAATATATGTAAAATAATGTTGATATTAATATTAATATATTTATTAAAATATATTCATATAATATATAATTTTTTTATTCATATAATATAATATAGTATATGTATAATATTTTACAGACATTCTGAAATTTTTCTAACGTCCTCGCAAATGGTTTTTCCTCTTAAATAAGAACCACCTTTAATTTACATCACTTACTTCTTAAACTGCATTTCGACCAGGAGGATATAAAAAGAAATTGTTTAAAAACTATCGAAATGTATTCACAACATTTTTCAGATTTTCTTCTTACATTTACTCAATCCTTGCCAATTTTTCTTCCCAAAGAAAAATTGTCTGTGTCTTACGCACGCTGCTTTGACGATACATGATGTATTTTAAATACGAACGACTTTTATATTTATTATTAACTATCGAATGGTATACTGTTTCCTCGGAATCTTCCGAAAAATTCTAGCGTATCCGAGAAGTATTTCAAAACTACATTTCCTGTTCTCGGAAAGCAATGTTCATTTTCCTCGAATTTATGATCGAAGCGTTTTTTAAGAGTCGCATTCTAAAATCGGATATTTCATTTTTTTTTAATTTATTTTACGTCGCTTTTTTCATATGCAACTACCTAATAGCTTCGAGTGCAAAGGGTTGATAAACCACTGAAAGTATTGCACGAGGTGTAAGATGAATTTTATATCGATAAAATGAAGAGTATCATGTAAAATGGAAATATTTAAGCACGGAAGAAAATTTCGTTTCTCAAATTATTAGGTGTAGAAATTAATTTGGTGCCTTTTTCAAACAAACTGAGTATTTATTTATAATGTAATCATACATCTGTTATTTTTCGAAACAGTCTCCATTATTTTCGACGATTTTGCTCCATCTTTCAGCCAACTGTCGAATCCCTTGACGGAAAAAAGATGGCAGTTTTGATCTAATAAATTGGCCAATACTTGTTTCCACCTCTTCCAATGTTTAGAACATTCGTATCTGCTAAATGATGCTGGAGTGATCGGAATAAATGAAAATTCGAGCAGAATTCGATTCATTCATCAAAATCAAAGCAGAACAAATCATTTCAGCATTTTTCTTTAATTGAAAGAGGAACGTCTCAAACGTTCCATAACTGCAAGTGTCGGTAGTTAAACGTCACAAAATGGCGGGCGATTGTTTGCGTTGAAACCAGAGTTACAAATAATTGAATATCAAGGCACCGAATTAATTTCTACACCTAATCGAATAACTACGAGTGCAAAGGGTTAATTAGAGGAGGCAGCAAACAGCGAGATACTCGACGAATGAAAAAAGAAAAACACAGCGGGAACAATAGCTCGTCACTGGAGATCTCGATTTAATCGGTTTCCAGCGTGTTCTGCGCCGATCGTTCGTCGCGCGGCAACAATTTTACACGTTCTGATTACTACATTCGCTCGCACTTTATTATGTAAATTCTTCGAACGAGATTAATCGTTATTTCTCGACACGTTTCGCATGCTCGCGACGCGACGAATCCCGCGATTCGTCAACGTTCTTTCCTCGCGGTTCAATCGATAACTTCGCGATTGTCGATCCGACGAATGCTTCATTCGTAAGGAACCGGGAACAATGGCCGCCGGTTGGCCGGCAAACGACGCGAAACGAAATTCATCGGGAGACGAACCTTATGGAAATGTAACCGTATCTCGGAATTCCGAAGCCTTTCGATTACGTTCGTTCCTGTGTGAGATGCAGTAACGTACGTAATTCGGTACATGGTCTTTGAAACGCACAAACATTACACGCAAACACTTAAATCTCCCGCCCCCGCCCCTTTCTCCCTCGTCCGCTTCACGTATTATGTATGTTTATATACGTGTACATATTTACATAGAATATATTGGTTGTTTCAATCATGTGTTTATCTCGCGCAGCATGGGAAAAGGTGATTTTCTGATAACTAAATTTACGCGAGGAGGGCTCCTTTAGAATTCTACCGCACGTCGATGCTGGGTAAACGGTGTAACAAAGCGAAAGTTCAATATTTTCGCACGGTGTGCAGTTACGAAACAGTCTTGCAATTCGATTGTTGTTTTAAATTTGTTTCATTGAAGATACGCGGTTTATATTAGATGATTGCAAACGTTCCTGCCCGATTCGAAAATAAAACATGACTGGTTGCATTCTGAAATAACAATGTTATTAATTTTCTTCAGATTCGTACGATTTGATTCTAATTTCGTACAAACTAAATCGGGCACGAATTTCCGCGATCATCCAATATTATGTACAAATCTCAAATTGTCGTCTCACGTTTGCAAGTAACGAATTGCTTTCAACGGTACACAGCATCGAAGAGTACACACGTCAGCTTGAAGCTCTGTTCCACAAAAGAATTGCTCGCCTGGGTGTCTCATACTTTTCGTTGAATTTTCATTTGAAACTTGAACAGCGTTTATCGTCGATCTCGATAAATGATTCGTACGAAACTTCAGCTCTTTTGTTCTCGTAACGAATGGAACATAGCTCGGAAGCAATTGAAAGTTTCTCGCGTGGACATTTTTCTGAACGTTCTATTTAGAAAATTAATTTTTTCTTGAGAACCGAGTCTGATAAAATGAAAACGCTTGAAACGCGGAAAGCTGGAAGTTTCTGTGTACCCTGCATTCTCGAGACGACGAATAAACGCAATTTCGAGAAGCATCGAGTCGCCACGATGCCAACGAATGTTAACATTATTGTTACAACAACGCGTGGAGCCTAATCGATCGGCAAACCATTGCCGATCCAAAAATAGGTCGGAAACCGGGAGCTTCTGAGAAACCCTCGCTTCGAAAATCGATTAGGTATGTCCGATGGGTTTTTCGTGCGGCCGAATATATTTCGATGGACCAATCCACATATTTTGTTGATTGATACGTTGGCGTAACCAACACATCGCAGAAATTCAGTGCGATCTCTTCATCGAAGTATAATTATTAGGGGTGCGCGGGTATCCGAGCCTCGGGTCGGGTTCCTGAAAAGTTCAAATGCAAAATTCGATCGGGAAACAGTGTCGCCAGATCAGGAGAATTGACTCGAACTGAGGGGAACACAGTTACCCCTCTCTGCCGTCACTGGGTTAGTCGCGACGCAGACGCAACGCTGATTGGCTGCGCGCATCGCGTCACGTGACCGCTCCGTGGGGAAAATGGGGGAATGACGTCGTGGAAGGGGAAGCGTAGAATGGGGACAAGTCTTAACCCTCATGCGTCCCTGATTTCACGAACTGAATCCCCCCCTCTGTGTCAAATTTTGTGATTGTAACGAAGAATGTCGCATATTTTTACCTACGGAATATTGCCATTTAAAGTTTTGATCACTAATTCCGAACATAGGAGGGTTAAATTGCATTATTCACGGGCAAATTCATCTGCAAATAACAGGACAGTATAACTAATTTCGGGAAAACTGTGTGAAATTGACACGAGGGACGAATGAGGGTTAATCTGGCGACATCGGATTCGATGCATTATGAAGAAAATACTGTTCTCAATCAAATTCTCTATAAAATTATTCGAACAAAAAATAGACGTGGCTCGTTTTGCAAGCTGCAAGAGAAACTCGTAGAAACTTATTAACACAAAAGAAGAATAATGAAGAAAAAATGCATGCTGCGAAACTCGAGACCCTATGGTATCCCAGGGTAGTGTCGCCAGAAACGAACAAAACTGGTTTTACCTCTCCTCCTTTCTCCCTTCCGCTATCCCATTGGGATATTGGGTGAGTTGCACGCGCATTTGCGACGATTCTAGCGTCAGTGAAGTACAAAATTGGGGTACCTTGGTCTCCCCGCATAATTTCGCAAAAAAATAAATAATATAATTGTAATTATCAAGTATCAAGAGCATATAAATTATTCAGAAATAATTTTGTCCACCAGTGGAGTATTTGGCCCGGAAAGCTGGCCAAAATTATTGCAACGTTATTTATGGCCTCAAGGTCATAATATTATACATCGTTGAATTCGTCTTAAGATCAGGTATAATACTATGAGATAAAAAATACATTTTAACATTTAGAAAATCAAAATGACCTTGATTATTTGTCGTAAAAAAAATATTTTCGAAATTTTATATATCGCAGTTTGTAGATGTCTGAACACTGTTTAACTTTTGTCCCAAACATTTTTTTAAACAAAATTGTTTTATTTGTTTTTATTAGGCTAAAAGAACTTGCGAATGAAATAATGCCATTATATTCTGCAATTCAAAAAAAATATGTAGGATGAAAACTGCAAACGAATTTATAATTTTATATAAATGTATTTTTGTTTATATTATTTCATTGTAATTTTCCGGCCCAATACTCCGCTGTGGGCCGTGCAGACACAATAGTACGCAGCATCTCTGGAGTGTCATTTTTATACTTAAATTAACAATAAAATTTCAAACCGGACGAATCCGGAATCAATTCTTTTTGCACTGTGATCACACAACAATCTTTACCAAATGTAACGAGACGAGAAAAAACCGTTAACGAAGTATTATAGGCGAAAATAATGTTTCCAAATTACTGATTATTTTCAAATATTAATAACTATACTAATTCAGATAATGAAAAACTGACATCTGTTCGAAAACGGTGTACATACCTAGCAGAAATATTTCTACAACGAAAACATTTACACGATTTCCCTACAACACCTGATAATCAGTAATAAGCGAACGATGTTTCAGAGAATGGTTGAGCTTCATGAATTTTAAAATTAAAAAAGAATGCTGATACATTGTTCCTCAGACATTCAACAAAATGTTTGAAGTCGACTTTTGGCCAGCTTTTTCGTGCAAAATCCCACCGTGCGTGGTCCGGTTTCCCGCCAATAACAGTTCGCCCTTGCTCCACAAGCTTAGGACTGCAGGACGCAATAAGTTCCTGCATTTGGTCGCGCATGCGCGTGCAGCCCGCCCAATATCCCAACACTGACTCCAACGTGCCCCACTAAGTCCGTAGACCAGGGTTGCCATCTGCGAGTCCCGCCAGGCCCCTTACCCTTCCGCCCCTCGCCCAGCCGTGCTGCGAAGCCCGCGTTTGCTTCCCCCACTCTTCCCACTAACGTACGCGTCAGCGTTACAGTGACTGTATCGGTAAAACAGTGACTGTATGATCGGAAACAGATATTAGCGCTCCTAGCGGAAAATGCCGGAACTATAGTTCTACCGAACCCTCCGTCTAGGGGTGTACTTCGGCTTACATTGTTAATACATTTAATTTGTTGATTATTTCTTGTAAAATTATTGTACATTATTGCAAAAAACTTTGGAAAAGGAACAAAAAAAAATGTCCCCGCACAGGTCACGAACCGGGGATATCCGAGTGGTACGAATTTTTGCCAATTTCAAAATCGATTTTCTCGAAAACGGGTTCGCGTTGGCGGCTAAAACCAATTGGATAGTTCATGAGGGTGCTTAAGCTATTTCCACACAAAAACACGTTGCGATCCGGCGTTTTCGATACGCGAGGTCCCCTCTTCAGATGGCAACCCTGTCGTAGACTGCTCACGTATTAACCTGGTGATCAGAGAGGGGGTAAGCCGTATTCCCCTCGATTTCCTCGATCTGGCGACACTGTCCCGGGGTCGCACGTGGCCAAACTCGTCACTGCCCGACCCGAGTCATCGAAACCCAACCCGAAATCTCCGGGTACCCTTCTGACCCCTAGCGATTTCAACCGGAAACCCAGACGGACATCGATTTCGACCGCATATCTATTCGATTGTTCGAGACGACGTTAGCAAAGATTCGGCCTACCTTGTCACGAAGAATCACCTGCATCCCGACCGTGTTCTTTTTATTGAGTCGACAACCAAAAATTCTGTTGCATACCTTTGACGGAGAGAAACTGTAACCGAAGTGCAACACCGTATACACAACGACACGAGTATCGAGAGTCGAAAGGAAAAGGAGTAATAAAGGAGAGAAAAGTGAAAGAAAAAATACAGAGAGACGTGTATACGTACGGTACACGGGTAGACGACCGGTCATGTTTCCGCTCGTTGGCTACCTTCCAATCGGCCGTGAATTCACGATTCACGTGGATGAAAAATGCCGGGCGTACGTTATTACATGCATATATACATGGCGTCACGCGTGAATGTATGCCGCGTTTCATAATATCGACGTGAGTTCTGAATCACGGGCCCGGGAGCCGAGAGCTCTCTCTCGCTAAAAGATTTCTGCGACTCGTTTCGTACGAAATGCGCCGCGAAACCACGCGGATATATACATAATATATACGTGTATATGTATATATGCTCGCTGCTATAGGATAATTAAGCGCAATCACGTTGATCTGTGCCAGTGAGATCCACAAAACAGATAAAACGAAGGCAGAGTTCAATAGTCGAGCGGTGTAACAAAACGCTTTGGTCGGCGCTTTCGAGTCCACGGCGCGTTTGCATGATTCTATTTCTCTATCTTCCTCTCTCTCTCTCTAACTCTAACTCTTTCTCTACTCTCTATCTGTTCTTCTCTCTATCTGTCCGCCTCTCTCCCCCTATTTTTTATATTTCTCTCTTTCTGTCTCGTCGTACAAAGAACGTCCCGTTTCACTTGATCCACCTAATCATCTCCGTTAATGTTGATGACGAAGCGAATGGAAGTGCAAAATTAACCGATCGAACGTTGCAGTGATGCGGGCTTTCAGTGATTTCAGCTGCTTCTGCCCTCCGTGTGCTGTGCCGGGGTCATTCGCGACCGTCCGTCAATATATGTATATTCAGCGAGGGTCGGAAATGACTCCGGCACAGAACTCGCAGGAGCACGAGCGTCAATGAAATTTTTCCACGGAGCATACTGGCAAGACGAGGTCGTTTAATTTCGCGACACACCGTAGAAGTTGTTTACCGTAACGAAATCCATGACTTTCCGTCGTTCGCAATCGTCCGACAAAGTTATCCTCCACGAAATATGAACAGTAACTTCTATGATCGATGGTTAAAGTAGATTAAAATCGTTTCTGTCGATGTGAATGTTTGTAATTCGAGCGAAAATCGTTTCGGATTCCGTGCTGCGAATGTCTGGAAAGTTATGCGGATCGTAACGACGAGCGTTTGTTCCATTCCGTTCATGCAATCCATCGACTGTCATTGATATACAATCGCCGATTGTTGTTGGACGCGAGCTACCATGACGGCGGAGGGTCTCGAGTTCTCAATGTTCTCATGGTGCCGCTTGTGCATAGTAATCCCGTCTCGTAGTTCCGCAAGTCAAGTTAATTGGGACAGCCTGTATAATCTCCCTTTCATTCTGCGTTATTTCTTCACGTATTCTTCACGTCTATTCTCCCATTCTCTCTACTCGTCTTGTTCTTTCATTTCTGTTCGTTTTTTCCATTATCATGATTGATTATTGTTAATTATGGTTGTTATTATTATTACGATTACTCCGTAACCGTCGGGTCCGATATCACCATGTATACTGGTAGACAGTAATTGTGCGATCAAGTTGCGTATAAGGAATGCACCTTTCGTTACAACATATGTTGGAATGTTGTTTGTTGTTTTTTGTCGTAAAGAAGCTTTTGTTACACCCCTCATTATACCCTCACCTGCATGAAGGATATCTTTGCAAATGTTGAAAGCTTTCCTTTCTGACCGACACACGTACACGTATTATATACAATATATACATATGTATATTCTATAGTTCTCTTGCATTGTGGTTTGGTCGGTGCATATTATTCAGCGAGTGTGTCCCGACGTCGACCGATCGATCCGTCGATCGGTCGGTCCAGGACATGTCGATCACTTTTTGGATCTTCTGGATCAGCGCTCGGATTTACTTACTCGCGACGGCCGAGTTTCGACGGCTACGCCCCACAGTGGGGAAAAGTGACTTACCTAGCTTCAAAAGGGAATAACTTTCGATAGAAATGAGGTAGAGCGATGAATTTTTTTTTTAAATTAAGGCTGAAACTTCGAAGAATATGGGAAAAATAGGCAGATTATAGTACGAACGGTTTTTAACCTTGAGGAAATTCGTCAAAGTTGCACAATTTCAAGAAAATGTGGTTTCTCCGTTATCACGGGCGGAAAATTTTTTTTTAACATGCTATATATCATTTCCCGTAGAATTTTTCACGTTGATTTCAAATCTGGTCTCAAAATTTGTCTACGATCTCCGGTTTTTTCAAGAGATCGATTTTTGTGAGAAGAAATTTGTGGTGTCGTGTCGATCCCGGAATTGGAGGACGTATCACGACTAGGTTAACGGCGACAAATTTTGAGACCAGATTTGAAATCAGCGTGAAAAAATCTACGGGAAATGATGTATAGCAAAAATTAAAATTTTGTGTTCTGCCCGTGGTAACGCAGAAACCACATTTTCTGGAAAATGTGAAAGTTTAACGAATTTTCTCTAGGTTAAAAACCGTTCGTACCGTAATCTCCATATTTTTCCCATATTCTGCGAAGTTTCAGCTTTAATTTAAAAAAAAATTCATCGCTCTACCTCATTTCTATCGAAAGTTTTCTTTTTGAAGCGAAGTAAGTCACTTTTCCCCACTGTGCCCCACAGTGGGCGAGAAAACCGATCACTTTGGACAAAAATCTGCCGACAACTCAGTTTTTTATCGATTCAATTGGAATTTTTTTTAAAATGTTCGTGAAGGACTATACTTTGATGACGTGCTGCGCGAAAATTGTTAACTATCACAAGAAATCAAGAATCCTTATCTAGAAAACCCAATAACTCCGATACTTCATCCGCCCATACAATTAATTTGCATGTCCCTGAGTCGCCGACACTTCTTAACCCTAAACCCTAAACCGCAAAATTTTAAACGTCCTTCACGAACATTTTTAAAAAAATTCCAATTGAGTCGATGAAAAACTGCGTTGTCGGCAGATTTTTGTCGAAAAAGATCAGTTTCGTGGCGGTCCTAGTTCTCCTAGGCACACCACGAATAGAGAGTATGGAACGCGGCTGAGGAGCTCCGAACCAGTGATGCCAATGGTACTAAATCATACCCCCACTATGACCTACTGTTGCCCCCACCTTCCTTTTCCAACGCGCTCGCGCGCTACACGCACCAGCGTACCTCTACTCAGTGATAGCATCACGCTGGAGCGCGTTAGGAAAGGAAAGTAGGGGCAACAGTATGTCATAGTGGGGGTATGGTTCAGTACAGGCATGGCCAGAACTAGCACGCTAGCAGACATTCTCATGGAACACTCCCACTTCTCCCAGCCGCGCGGCCGGGAGAAGCAGTGTTCCGATTGAACCCACCGTTTTTCGCGCATGCGCGGCCAGGACAGTAGCGTATCTACAATGACGCAGCAGAGCGGCCAGGGCCCTGACGCCTTGAGGCAGTTATATTGGCAGGAACGTACCGAAACAATCTGTTCCGGACAAAAAGACTCCAGGACGTGTCCTACGAGATATAAAATATACAGAAATATACATGTTATACATTAATTTTTCAGAATCAAATCATTCCAATTTTTTAAAAGTCTGCGGGATGCTCAAGCTACCCGATTTCATGGAAATGGTTACGTTACTGAGGCTGAAATTGCCACGCATGCGGGAAATACGGTGGGTTCAATCGGAACACTAGGGAGAAGTGGGAGTATTCCATGAGAATTCCTGCTCGCGTGGTAGTTCTGGCCATGCCTGGTTTAGTACCACGGTCAGTGCTCCGAACTAGGACCGCCCCGGAGAGCGAGACGCACACCCGTCGCGAGCAATGTAGCCCGAACGGCGAAATCGAGGGGAATACACTTTACCCCATCTCTGATGACCAGACCAGTGATGCCAGATGCGGGGAGTCACGGTGAAATGATGTACCCCCTCTCTGATGATGGGGAATGAGTGGGACGAATGGGAGACACGTTACACGTGCGCGATGGGGCCGTGGAGCGTGCGCCTGCGCACGGTGCGGGAATGGAATAGTGGAAGGGGTAAGGAGGAGAGTACATGAGCGCCGTTCGGAGCTCATTCTGGCATCACTGGACCAGACCAGTCTACGGCACGGGCACCGCACGGACCTAATGACCAAGTGAGCGTAAAGTAGATTTATGGGTGAGAGAAGTCGTGCCGCGAACAGGGAGGGATGGTTGACTGCAGCCATCTTGGATGGCGCACTCCTGTGGTGCGCTCTATAGGCGACTTTAAATACTAGTGTAGCGTTTGTACTACGTCTTCAGCATGGAACAGAACCTACATCATCTTTAGCAGGAAACAGACTTTACTGTTATTAAGAAATAGCTTCAACCACCGACCAAATACTATTATTTAATAGTTAACACATTACCGACCGGTGATTATTGCATAATTTTGATAAATCTATGGTACAATGCTAAACACTTTTTAATGAAACCTTGAATAGCAACAGCAATTTTCATTGTGACCTAACAAGTCACCCTCAATAACGTCATTTAATAGCTTCATTTAAGATTGTAATGTAAAAGAAAATTTCTATGCTTTCTTTTGGTACAGCACAATTATTGAAAGTTCTATTAATAGGCTTCCGGTAGGTAAAGTGTTAATATCATAAGAGTATCTCGTCGGTGGTTGTAGCTAGTTCTGGTGCATGCCATAAATTTAATAACAGTAAAGTGGGTTCTGTTTCCTGCTGAAGATGTGGTACAGACGCTACACTAGTATTTAAAGTCGCCTATAGAGCGCACCACAGGAGCGCGCCATTCAAGATGGCCGACAAATTGATACCCCTTCCGTCTTTCGCCACACCCTCTCAGAATCATGCACAGTCCTTTCGGTCCATGGGGCACCGTAGTCTACGGTCTTAGTGGGGGACGTTGGAGTGTGCTCGTAGTGCTGGAATGGGATAGTGGAAGGGGAAAGGAGAGGAGAGGGAATGGCATCCGTTTGGATGCCATCTAGCTGCACTCGTCGCGAGTAAGTAAATCCGAGCGCTGTTCCGGATCATGTTCATCTCCTGCACGTCGCGTTGCATACTCGAATCGGTCGAATTGGCTTTATTTTTCAGAAACATGCTCCTCTTTGTCCGTAGATCGTCGAAATGCAAATAGGCGAACCTGCTCGAGAGGAGATTTTGAGAGATTTTGAACTTCGAGGCTTCGTTCAACAATGTTTTGCTATCCGAGAAAGCTTATTTCGAAGAGTACCTTATTTAAAAATATTTATTATTTACAAAGTTCATTTGCAATCTAAAAAATATATATTTTCGACGCTAAAATCGCTTGTCTTTAGTCAATAAAAAAATAAAAATCCTTTGAGTCAAGACCTAATGTAATTTTTAATTTCGGACCTGACTGCTAACAGTGGTTACTGCAAACTGTGTTTTTCGTAATGGATAAACATTTTTCGGTAAGAAAATTACAAGACACTCTTCGAAATAAGCTCTTCCTAGATACAAATGCGTTTTCGATCGAAGTCTGAGAAAACAATTCTCACCATTTCGTTTCTCTGCCTCCCGCGACTGAACGTAACCCCTTAAATAATATGCATACAAGGAGTAGGGCATAAAATAAGAAAGCATAGATCAATGGACGTTTTTTATAATGTGGGAAGCTATTGTTTTATACAGAAGCCCATTGATTTTTAAAGCGGCTTTCATCGGTGACTACATGTGCTCGAAGTACTCCGATATAATTTTCAATTGTGCTTGCATTTTAAAGGTACGTGGGATTATTTAGTACGATGTTTGTATGGTACTAAAAGCTTGGAGACCGATTAAACTATCTGTCCAAGCACAAAGAAACATGAAAAAAATAATTTCTCAGAGCAATTAAAAAAAAAACGCGATACAAAATGTATTTTATAATTATTCTACCGTTACTACGGAGAATATTACGCATCATGGGTTCACACGTCACAGCGCGAATCCCAATTGATAAATCGGTTCACGAATGATTAATTCAATATTTCTCGTCGATAGTATTCCGTATAAACAGCGTTCATTTAAATCCGCGCGCCACTTCGCAATTTCCGGACAAAAGTATTTTCGTTCGAGGCGAAACGCGTTTTGACTGACCGTAATCGTTGATTGGAATGATATCGAAGGGCTTCCGGTAGAACACAGTTCAATTTTCCCGATCGAGTATCACGTCCCCCCGTTCGATCATGCTTTTAATCACGCACCCCCGACACGAGAGTCCCCCGGCAAACGAATGTCACGGAAACGTGCGAACATCTCCGAACATGCAGCTGAGGGTAGCACAAACTACGACGCGTCTTACCCAGAGTCGCCGGATTAGTCACGTGACATCGCGACACGATGGAGCGCGGTCACGTGACGCAGCTGTAGAAGGGGAACGATATAGTGGGGACGCCTTATCTAGCGACTCTGGTCTTACTGTTCGCTGTCCGCGGCGATTATGTTCCGCAATGTCCACGCGTCGACACGTTCTCAGGGAATTCGATCAGTCGTTCTATTCTCACGCGGACGCAACAACAACGATTGCTGTAACGACTATTGTAATGTAAACAGTTCGCCTCCCTCTCGTACCTGAAACGCAGACGTTAATCGTTCACGCGACACTTAAATCCAAATCTCGAGTCGAGCCTCGGTGATCGTGACGACGCTGATCTCTTGACCGTCACTCGAATCGGTTCTTTCTTGCACATCAACCCCCTTCAAATTGCTCCACGGAAAGAGGAATTGATGCACTATGAACATTGCAGTGACCTGCACATTTTCTCTGGTTCTTTGGACGCCTTCTCCAACGAATTCGCTGAGTGAATTGATCGCGGATGTCCAGCTCTCGGATGTTGAGAACGAAATTACTTGGCTCAGTTCTTTTTTTAAGGGCGCTGGGGAAAAGCTTTTACGCACACCCCTCCACATATGACAGCTGGGGGTAGTGAGGGACTCGGCACCAGGGTTACCATATTCTAGTCTCGCCCAGCTGCGCAGCGAAGCCCGCCTTTGCTTCCCCCACTGCAAGCTAACTTAGCTCACGCGTCAGCTTTAGTGGGAAGAGTGGGGGAAGCAAAGGCGGGCGAGGGGCGGAAGGGTAAGGGGCCTGGCGATACTCGCATATGGCAACCTTGCTCGGCACTCCCTATGATCTTATGCGGGGGAAACGGGACTATATGATCTCAATATCATACATCCCTGCCTATACCTTCTAAAACCCCACCGGCCAAGGTCCAGAAGACTAAAAGCCGAGAACAGCAGTGGTTAATTCTGTGAAAGACAAGAACAGGCGTGGTGGTGGGCCACGAGGGACAAAGAACTAAGGGCAATGCGAAAAGTGTGGAGGCCCTTGGTTCTTCATAGGCTCGGGCCCAACTGCTTAGTAGAGGGGCGGTCCATTGAACGTCCCGGGGATGGGTGTTTACGGGGGTTTGTCCTCGGTTTTAGCCTCCCCCTTAACAAAAAAAGGAGTGGTTAACTCCGTGGTAGGTGGGGCGTTGTAATACGAATTTTGAGGCGACGGACCCAAGACGCCTTGGGCGGTAGGGGTTTAGTGGGTATGGGTAGGGGGTATAGTCTCTATAGTCCCGTTTCTGCCAAATTCCATCTAGGGGGAGTCACACACTACCCCCTCCAGACGTCATCTGAGGAGGGGGTGCGCGTAAGTGACATTCCCCCACCGCCCTCAAACAAAAAAAAACTACTTCGGATCTGAATCCACTCCTGTTCTTGTGAATACACTTGGTTCAATCCTGCCCATGTTGTTGCATACATTGTTACTTGACACTTTTTAAAAATTTTATCATTTTTGTTTAGTTTAGAATATATTATTTGGTAAATTTGTACGTGGAACGTTGAGAAGTTCTCTTATCAGTTCTTTATTTTAGCTCGTATTATTCGATAAATTGTTACGTGGTACATTTCAGAACTTTCTTTCATAATTTCTTTGTTTCAGTATATGTTATTTCGTAAATTGTTATTTGGAACATTGAAAACGTTGTTTCGTAATTAATTAATTTTAGCTTGTATGATTTCAAAAATTCTTACTTGGAACATTGAAAACGTTGTTTCATAATTAATTAATTTTAGCATGTATGATCCCCTAAATAGTTACTTGGAACATTGAAAACGGTCTTTCAAAATTAATTAATTTCAGCATATATGATTTCATCAATTCTTACTTGGAACATTGAAAACGTTGTCCCGTAATTAATTAATTTTAGCATGTATGATTTCATCAATTCTTACTTGGAACATTGAAAACGTTGTCTCGTAATTAATTAATTTTAGCATGTATGATTTCATCAATTCTTACTTGGAACATTGAAAACGTTGTTTCATAATTAATTAATTTTGACATGTAACGTTCAAAACGTGTTCTCGTATCATTTCATTATTCCATCATATGTTACTTGCTAAATTGTTACGTGGAGCATTGAAAATTTTATCTTTCACATTCCGCTACCACGTTGGTTGTACAATATTTAAAATTTTATATGCCTTTGTAGGTCGGCACCATGAAATTTTAAATACAGTTTGTATATGGGTCGTATCGAAGCCATTCGATTTCAAATCTTCTGTAAAAATTGCGTAAATTGTTATGTGTCTCGATATTTTACGACTCTGCGTACTTAAATTCATTCGTCCGCGAATAAAGAGAGAATTCGAACACGTTTCACAACTGCTTGGAGATATTTACCTTAATCTTTCGGTTCTCAATAATACAGTTAACAATATTTCATATCGAGATACAACATTTCGAAAATATCAATAACTGCAGTATTTGCAAGAGTATTTGCAGTATTAATTGCATTTGCAAATTCAAAGGTATCTTAATTTATTATTCACACTGATAAACAATGTCCTATATCGAAGTGCAACATTTTGAAAATGAATTAAAATTGATCGTTTGAATCAAACAAGATTTTGATCTTAAAAACCGAAAGCTGGTTAATTCTCGTGCTCCAAAGAACCAAATTAAAAAGAAACAAAAATTTCATTGATTGGTTCAACGAACTCCCCCCCCCCCCCATCAAACCTCCACGATTTGATTCCCGATTACGTTGTTATAAGTGTGACGTTTACGTCTCGGTATGTACATATAATCTATGTATTACCTGTACATAGCTTTTACGCCGTTTTCAATCGTGACAACAGCGAGATCGTGGCATCACGAAAATGATCTCCACAAATACACACCCACACCCACAACCACACACACACACACACACACACCCCTGAACACACACTCACCAAATACTTGCTAATGTTTAGTGGTACAGCGTGTCTAGATTTTGTAAGGCGTTGTAAAAATGTGTCGAACAGAGTAAAATGAGTGTTATACGAAAATGAACAGTTTCTCGATATGATATAATATACATACACATACATATATACGAACGTATATATTAATATATTTGTAAGTAGAAGTGCTGATGTAATGGATTACGGTATGTGCGATTATTAATCTTACACGAGTCACGACGGTACCCCATTACGCTGCTTCGGCGGTTCGAGTTGCACAAAACAGGCCTGGATCAGGATAACTATGAAATTGTACTTCGAAAACATTCGGAACGGACAATCGGAAAACGTGAATTAACACTTGGAAGGCGGACGTTTCTCCGTGCCTTACAAATTGTCACTCGAGACGACACAGTTTGTGACAAAGCGACGAATTCTGTGTCAAAATCGAAGAACTTTCGGTAGAAATGCGATATGGCAGAATATTTTTTTATATTGCAGAACGTTTTTTAACCTTAAAAAATCTGTGTTAAATTGCAGAATTTCATTTTGTATTTTCCAATGCGAAGTTTCGATCCTCTAGGATCAATAGTTGAGGAGATATGGTCGTTTAAAGTTGAACATTTTTGACGTAAGGGCGCCGCCCTTACCTGTCAAAAACACTGCAAAGTGCTCAACTTTAAGCGACCACATCTCCTCAACTATTGATCCTAGAGGTTCGAAACTTCCATCTGCATGCGCGCCGGGTTCAAATCTACTGAACTGCATACCAAATACATCCTAATTCGTAGGAGAAAGGCACGAATTTTGAGTTCGGCAAAGTAAAGAGCAGCCGAATAAGGTATTATTATATTTATTTTTATTGTGTCTATATACGAGAATACAATATACCTTCAAACTAGTGGATTATCAAATCGTTTCAAGGAAAACATGATGTCATTTTTGTTCACAAAAATCGATTTTTTTTCGAAATACTGAATCGGTAGACAAATTTTGCGGACATGGCATTGGATACGCCACAATTTTCTTGAAATGCTGCAAGTTTAACACATATTTTCAAGGTTAAAAAACGTTCGTACAGGTTCGAACAACGTTCTCTCTATTAATTTAAAAAGGAATCATCGCTCTATCTCATTTCTATCAAAAGTTCTTCGATTTCGACACAGAATTCATCGGTTTGTCCCACTGTGCGGCACACGGGCAATGAGACGTCACACACTTTGGTCAATAATTCGGCTAGAACCGAAAGTGCCAGTGAAATTCCTTTCGAATTCCTGCCCGGGGACTTTTTGTGAGGCACGGAGAGTACGTATCCCGGCGTTGAGGGGCTAGAAGACGATTAACGAAACGCCGCTGGGTGAAAACAGACCCGGGGACCCGCCGACCAAGTGTCAACCCTTAGCACTCGAGCGGTGACTCTGGGGCGCCACTAAAAATGGCTGTAGCATTATTTATTGGATTGGAAAGAAAGTTCGTGGTGTTTCCAAATTAAGAATCGAAGATAAAATCAAGGCATTTATTCATACGTTTATCCAGTAACACGAGAAGCTACCTCGATAACGGCAAGAAGTGATAGAACAAAATGGAAAATATGTTATTGAATAAGTCTATGAATATATATCTGAATTTTAGCTTTCAATTTTAAGTTCGAACCCAATAAAATATTGTTTACATTATTGGATACGTTGGTACCTAATCAATTACTAAATATTTAAGAGGATAGACTCGTTCCTAGGATTGCAAGGGTGTGAAATGCCCCTTCTTGTTTCTTGATAATTAATGCGACGGGGTTTTTCAGTAGTCAAAAGCGCTAAAGTGTATCCCAGGAGGGAGTAAGCCCGTCTCGCGCAGCTTAGAAGATGGTGGGGGCGCAGCGAGCCTATCGTCTCTCGCTCCACTACCCACTCCCCACTTTCTTAAACCAATTAGGACGAAGATGCGCAAAGACGAACGAAAACTGGTCTTTCCGCGGGGTTATTCTCTCGCGGGATATACTTTAAGGTCAGTCTAGGCAAAAGTCCTATTTTCACATTATTCGGCAGCTTTATACTTCCGAATAATGCAAATTACGCCTCGTAAACGTAAAAATAGAACTTTTTAGGGCGATTGCGACCTAGATTGACCTTTCATCTCGCTGTTGACTACTGAAAAACCTTTGGGCAAACGAGAGTCCATCCCCTTAAGTATTGTTCAAGGTGTTATATCAATTTCGTATCCACCAAATTCCAAAAATCATTGAGGATGGAAATATTCTAGGTCGGAAGAACTGTTTAATTTTCCAGTTGAAACAGTTCCGAGTGCGAAGGGTTAGGACCTCGAACCAGAAGAAAATCCCGAACGAAACTAGCCGGAACAGAGACCAATCGACGATCGCGACGATCCCTGTTTTGTGCGAACCAATTACACCGTTCCCTAGCCCACCCCCTTTTGCCAAGGCACTTAAGCAACCAGTATCTCTGACGGTAGCGACCTATCTATATATTTCTACGAACCGAAACGACCCACGTGCTCCCAGATTCCGCTTTAGAGTCGTAACAATGCCGAGTGCCATCGACGTGGACGACCTTGGGGGCCGCTGTAGCGCGAACGTAAGTGTGCCCGTACTGTTTGTCCGAGGTCGGACGTCATCGATGTAACCGATAAGCCACCGATTGTACCGAGTTGTAACCCGACGGGAGAGCGGATCGTCCTCTCGGTGTCGTATCGCCGGAGAAAGGAACAGAAAAAATAAAGAAGGAGAAACGAAAACACGAGCGTGGCGGTATTCTACAAAATAGCGCCGGCACATTGTACGAAGATATAATAAAGCACGAACTGCTGGAAACACCATGGTCCGTCGCACATCACCTCCAAAAACAAACAACAACAACATCAACAAAACGTGTGTGATTTCTCTTGTCTCTGTTTGCCGTAGAAATAGCCGACACAGCCGCTGTACATGGATTCCAATCTCTCACGTTCACGCACGTACGTGTAACCCGACGGACGATTACCCGCGTTTGTCGTTTACCCTGCACTGATCAGCAACCAACGCGGTTTATGGTCGCCGTTCGCCATAACGCGACCCCGTTCGCAACGGATGACGCCGAGCACAACGCCCATCAACGACCGTCGCTTTCTTCTGTCCCGTTGATATATCGTTCTCACCCTGTTTCGACACCGATCGAACACCCCCACACAAATACCACCACCTGCGACCGTAAACTTCTCGACGATCGCCTGCCGACCTCGCACACGATGCTCCTTTGTAACGTTCCGAATCCCACACGATCACCGTAAACCGGCGCTCGGATTTACTTACTCGCGACGGCCGATTTTCGAAGGCCACGCCCCACAGTGGGTAAATTTGACCCAACTCGATTCAAAATCGAAGAACTTTCGATCGAAATGAGGTAGTGCGATGAATTTTTTTTTAAATTAAAGCTGAAACTTCGCAGAATATGGGGAAAATAGGGAGATTACGGTACGAACGGTTTTTAACCCTGAGAAAATTCGTTAAACTTGCACAATTTCAAGAAAATGTTGTTTCTCCGTTATCATGGGCGGAAACATTTTTTTTTAACATGCTATATATCATTTCCCGTAGACTTTTTCACGCTGATTTCAAATCTGGTCCAAAAATTTGTCTACGGCCTCTGGTTTTTTCAAGAAACCGATTTTTGCGACAAGAAATTTGTGGTGTGTCGATCCCGGAATTGGAGGACGTATCACGACTAGGTTAACGGCGACAAATTTTGAATCGTGGACAAATTTTGAGACCAGATTTGAAATCAGCGTGAAAAAATCTACAGGAAATGATATATAGCATGTTAAAAAAAATTTTTCCGCCCGTGGTAACAGAGAAACCACATTTTCTTAAAATTGTGCAAGTTTAACGAATTTTCTCAAGGTTAAAAAGCGTTCGTTCCGTAATGTCCCTATTTTTCCCATATTCTGCGAAGTTTCAGCTTTAATTTAAAAAAAAAATGCATCGCTCTACCTCATTTCTATCGAAAGTTCTTTGATTTTTAATAAAGTTAGGTCAAATTTACCCACTGTGCGCCCCCTCGACCCGTCCGTGCGTCTCGCTCCCCGTCGGAGCCCGCCTTTGCTTCCCCCACTCTTCGCACTAACGCTGACGTGTACGGTACGCGTCAGCGTTAGTTGGAAGAGTGGGGTAAGCAAAGCCAGAGTCCGCAGCACAGCTGGGCGAGGGGCGGAATGGCAAGGGGCCTGGCGGGACTCGCAGATGGCAACCCAGCTAAAGAGCTCCAAACTAGGGTCGAGGGGACGTAGTCTTCGAAAGTCGGCCGTCGCGAGCAAGTAAATCCGAGCGCTGCCGTAAACAATTGCAGTAATGTCCGACTGTAAGTCCTTTCTCGCTTCTGTTCTCGGTTGGAGATTGCATAAACATCCGTAGACATTTTCAGAAAATGCCAGATCAAATTCGATAGAATTCAGTACGATTTTTATTTGTTCTGGACCTACAAAGGGTATCCCCTTTGAAAGAAAAGAATTTTATTTCTTTCCACTTTCTAAAAATTTGTCTATAAAAATTGGAGATTGCATAAACATTGGTAGACATTTTTTAATGCCAGATTATCAAATTCGATAGAATTCAGTACGATTTTTACTTGTTCTGGATCTACAAAGGCTGTGCCCATTACAAAAAGAATTTTATTTCATTTTACTTTCTAAAAGTTTGTCTATAAAAATTGGAGATTGCATAAATATCCGCAGTCTATTCATTACACAAGTAAATATTCTCGGAATTATATCACATTTGGTATCATTTTTATCAGAAACATGCCACAAATAAGTTGGTGAAGGTCCCATAAAAAAATAATGAAAAACAAAGAAGTTTTGTAATTGGATTAGTAGTTCACACCGATATACCCGCCCGGTATCGTATTACGCGGCGTGTTTACACTGCTCGGCGACCGAGGCAGCTCGAGTTTCTTGGCCCCTCGCGGGGTACACCCCCCAGTGGAATGGGCAGCGTAGTGACATACAGTTACGCTTTCAGCAAGACTTACAGTCGGACATTACTGTAACTGCTTCGTTCTCTAGGACGTGTTATGTCGCGATGCCGATACTGTTTTTCAAGTTCACAGACAAGTTACCTTGCGACGCATAATTGTTGGATTCGAAAGAAAGTACGTAGCGTTTTCAACTTAAGAATCGAAGATCAAATTAAGGTATTTATTCATATATTTATCCAGTAACACGAGAAGTTACCTCGAAAATGGCAGAAAGTAATAGAACAGAATGGATAATACCTTATTGAATAAATATCTGAATTCTAGCTTTCAATTTTAATTTACAAATGCTACGAACTTTCAGTGATTTTAAATTTAATGTGATATTTTTGCAAATTTGCTTATTTTCCACTTGATCAGAACCAGAGCGCCAATAACATTAATTGTAGCTACGAACTTTCGTTTCAACCCGATAATAATTCGTCTGTGACCTTATACAAACAGTATCGGCGTCGCGACATAACACGTCCAAGAGAACAAATCGGTTAACCTTCACGGTACACTCTCGTATAACGCGATCAGGACATTGTTGAAAATCTTTCGGGATTATCTAGCGACTTTGTGATTCCCTCCAGAAACCACAGTCGTATTCGTAGTCGAATAGAATAACGGGCTGCTCTTTACTTTACCAGACTCAAAATTTGTGCCTTTCTCCTACGAATTATGATGTGGTTGCTATGTAATCTAGTAGATTTGTGCCCGGCGCGGATGCACATCGAAGTTTCGATACTCTAGGACCAATAGTTGAGGAGTTATGGTCGCTTAAAGTTGAGCATATTCCCAGTTTCTTCACGGCACCCTTACCTGTCAAAAATGCTCAACTTTAAGCAAGCATAACTCCTGAACCATTGATCCTACAGGATCGAAACTTTGATCTGCATCCACGCCGGGTACAAATCTACTGGATTACATACCAAATACATTATAATTAATAGGAGAAAGGTACTAATTTGGGTCCGGTAAAGTAAAGTTTACCCGAATGACGTATAACAGGTACCGAAAGCTTGGGCGTGCCATTTAGAAGTTCAGCCATTGCGTTGTACGGAGGTCTACCGTGATCACTCGCATGGGGTCACAGCAATTTCCGGTAGAATCGAATTATTCTTCAGCGAAAAAGTGAGAAACTGTGTCAATGGCTGACCCCATGCGAACACTGCACACATCGAGGTGCGAGGAACGAAAGGTTAACTCTCGGTTCTTCCACCTGTCGGGTACGAGCTATTCTGACCCTTGTATGGGGACGACTCCAATGGGACAGCGGTAGAGAGTAAAATTATGGGACTCGACGGCCGAAAATGGGAAATCTTGAGATTCCGAGGTTTGTGAACAGTGTTGTGTTTGTGGTTAGATTTGAACAGGATTCTAGAGATTTCTCGTTTTTCTGTCGACTGTGGAATCGTCCTGCAGTGGTCCGGACCTGTGGATACGTGAATTAGGTTTGTGGTGATTTGATTTGTACGGTTTTTTGGATAATGGATGACGATTTGGATCCTGGACTTACTTTTTTAGCAGAAAGGAGCTTTTTGAAAGTGTTTCTCTTTTAAGAAGTATCAAGACGATTTTGCATTTAATTTATATAAATGAAAGATAGTAGTTCCACTGTACTTGATAATAGACTTCAATTTCGACACTTTCTGAGCCATAAGCGAAATAATAAAAAAAATCGAAATAGGGAGTTCTGTCTGAACAAAGTTGATGATTCAACATCACACTTGTCAAGGATTAGCAACATTAAAAATTGGGAGTTCTGTCTGTCTGGGTTAACAAAGTTGATGATTCAACATTACAAATGTAACATTCTGTCTAAGAAGAGCTAACAAAATTGAAATTTGGACATTTTCCATAGAAGACATTAAGAAAATTGAAAATCAAATAGTTGAACTCATTCTGAACCACTGTGCAGGTAGAATATTCCGTTTGCAAAGTGTTAACAAAGCTGAGAATTGAACGTTCTGCCTGGAGAATGTTATCAAAATAAGAAGATTGGAAAGTATTATCAAAATTCTTCTTGAGAAGGATTATAAAGTTTCACAATTGAACGTTCCTACGGAAATTGACCAAACTAAAAGATTGAACGTTCTCGTGAGGGGTGAAGAAAACGGAGAAATTAGAATGTAATTCACGTTCCGACAGTTCCGGACCAGTGTGCGTCCTCGGGATCAGGACTCGAAGGACGCGTTCGCGAGTTTCTGTGTGCTTTGTGATGCGCGTGTTGTCCCGCTTCTGCACTCGCGAGACGCCGGCCCAGAATCCCGTTGGTACATTATAACAGGAAAGAGCTACAATCTCGAGGGTAGAGTGCAGGCCCAACGGAAATCAAGCAGGGAACCCAGCAGCGTGAGCAGCAGTCAGTCCACCAGACGAGTTGTCGATAGTGCAGTACCTGCTATGTCACTGTGTAGATATATGATCGTCCACCTTGAACCCCCGAGTATCTTCCGTTGTTCGTCTTACACGCCGGTCCATCGTTCCCCACCTCCACCATCCTCCACTCTTTAGATCTGTTTAACTAAGTAGAAGAACAGCTTCCAATGCACGCGGGGAGCAATTCGGCGTCATGGCGAAAATCCTGTCTAGAGGACCCGCCTCCGGTGTTCTTCGTTTTCATAGTATATCAGCTTGTCCCAGAAGATCATGCAGACATTTGGTGTAATCGGCGGACTGTAGATCTTTATGGATCTTTATAAACATGGGAATTTCGCATAACATGTTGACTGTATCAGTTTTAAATGGAAACATGCCTAAAACCCTCTAAAGGTTCACATCACAACACAAGTTGTGTTCGTTTGTGTTCATCCATGTTGCCATAAGTGCATAAAGATTCGCAGTCCAGCTAACACGAACATGTACGGGAGAGTAGCCTAATCTGGACTAGCTTACAGGATGAACCAGAGTGTGTCTCGAGAAAGATTTTTCTAGTGTCGCTAATGGTATCAATAGGTTCGAAATTATACCTTGGAGAGTATAGGTTGATTAGAGTAGAGTTTATAAGTTAGGCTAGCTGCTTGTCCGAACTCGACAACTCTCCCCCGCAAATAGCGCGATCATGTTCCCGTTAATGTTTCACTGTTTTCCAAGCTTATGTTCACTTGGCCGCGCTACTTAATTTGCTTGCAAAGACGACGCGAACTTTTGGGACAACCTAATATATTGTCACTCTCCCGAATGACCTTCGGAACGATTTAGCCGTCGCTCGATGATCAGTTGATTTACGCTTCCTGTGGAAGGAGAAGCAAAAATGCTGGATCGGTGTTAGGTTTATTTGCATAAATGCAACCTCCGCTTTAACCATGGCGAACGCATGAAGTCGAGCTGAGAGCGACCATTTTTGAACGTCGCGACAGCCACAAAATGGTGGTTGCCGCGTGGCTGCGCTGTTATTGGAGCCGGTTACTCGTCGGCCACGCTAATCTAGTATTCCTATATTTGTTATACGTATGTTGTTGTTTATAATAATGTTGTGGCACACGACCGCCGTGTTGTGGCCGTCGCGCACGTCAAAAATAGTCCCTCTCATATGTGAGTTAGGCGAATATACATGGACAGACTGCGGATCATGAAGCTGCAAGTCGAGATTGCAATTTTCAAGCAACGGCCACGTTAAAAGGAACTGTGTAGATCATTGATCTTCCAAAGATTGGCAACATTTTTATTTTGCATGGAGATCCGCAGTCTGCTAACCAGTGGTCAATCAATTAGACCTGACCTAGAATCAAAAAGGTTCCTCCTTATCACTAGACGGCGGATTTTATGCATTTGTGACGAAAACGAATAGGCGTAGTTCAAAACGATGGAAAGACTGAAAGAGTTTAACAGCGTCGATACCGTCGGCCTCATATGAAAACTGCCGAAGTCCATCTTCTATGATGATTGGGTTTTCAGCTTCGACCTGTGTTAGGTACTTCAATCTCTACGGTTTGAGGGTAATAGTTCAGCGATAAGTTGTTAGGTAGCGCCACAATATCGGAATTTGAAAACTCCGTGTAAAGCAAAGTAGTTGCGTTTTAAATCGTGTTTTTTTTTTGCCTTCTGTAACATTTACTTTCTTGGACTTAGGCAATTTTCATATGAGGCCGACGATACACTATTCTGACCATATAACAATTATTAATGAGAGAAATTAATTTTTACTTAGCTCCCGTAGATCACGGACCTAAGGACTGAAAAACCGATGAATTCTGTGTCAAAATCAAAGAACTTTTGATAGAAATGAGATAGAGCGATGAAATTTTTTTTAAATGACAGCTGAAACTTTGTAGAATATGAAATAATTATGGAGATTGTGGTACGAACGTTTTTTAACCTTGAGAAAGTTCGTTAAACTTGCACAATTTCAAGAAAATTGTGGTTTCTCCAATACCACGCGCGGAAGAATTTTTTTTTAACATGCGACACATTATTTCAAGTAGGTTTTTTACGCTGATTTCAAATCTGGTCTCAAAATTTATCTGCGACTTTAGGATTTTGCTAAGTAAATGATGTAAGTTAAAATGATGAAGTACTTACCTTACTTCCTGTGTAAATGAAAATATAATTATGGAAAATAGATATCCAATTTAAATTACATTACGTCAACTGATATACGTTAAGTAAACGTTCAAATACTTCATTATGATCATTTTCAATGTGTTCTATATATGAGAATACAATATTCCTTCAAGCTAGTGGGTTACCAAGTCATGTCAACGAAAAAATGATTTCATAAGTTGTGTTCACAAAAATCGATTTCTTGCAAAATCCTGAGATCGTAGACAAATTTTGAGACTAGATTTGAAATCAGCCTGAATAAATCTACGTGAAAGAATGCGTCGCATGTTGAAAAAAAAATTTCTTCCGCGCATGGTATTGGAAAAACCACAATTTTCTTGAAATTGTGCAAGTTTAACGAATTTTCTCAAGGTTAAAAAACGTTCGTACCACAATCTCCATAATTATTTCATATTCTACAAAGTTTCAGCTGTCATTTAAAAATAATTTCACCGCACTATCTCATTTCTATCGAAAGTTCTTTGATTTTGACACAGAATTCGTCGGTTTGTGGGGTTATTCCTTGAGAAAGTCGCCGATAGAGCGCACCACAGTGTGCGCCACTCAACATGGCCGACAAGTTGATACCCTCTCTGTATTTCACCTCACCCCCACCCAGACTTACGCTCAGTCCTTAGGTCCGTGCCGTAGATTGCAATTGATGTGTAAAAATTTCATTTTGCATAAAGATCCGCAGTCTACTTATCACTATTATTTCGTGAATCGCCATCTAACGAGCAACGAGCGACGGCTGAAACATTCTGACGATTACTGAAGAGTCTGTCGTGGACAGTGTAGAGGGTGAGTCAACAAGAACTGACCTGTTGGTTGATCGAACGGATCAAGTCAGATTCGTCTAGATCCTCTATTTTCTGAGCGATCGAAGCCAGTTCAGGCAACAGGTTGCAAGTTAGTATGTTAGTTCTTATCGACTCAGCTCGTGTATGTGAATGTCGAGATCATTGGAGGCGCGTTCCCTGAACAGCCCTTTCACCATCATCATCCCCATGCACTGTCCTCCGAATCGTGAACAAACCGGGACTGTGCGCGGCTTTGCCGGAACAGTGCGGCCTGAAAGATCCTAACTTCCGTGGACCAGTTTCACGCGCCTATCGATCCTCGCAACCATAAAACACGTCTTCTCAAAGGGTACGTACTCGAGGAACGACGAACAACTGTCGTGAAACTGATCGTCGGTAGAAATCGGTCGAAATATCTGTTTCTCTTTGTGTTTCACCTTATACACACACTCTAGACGTTTACAGTGTCTCTTTCCCTTTCTCTAGAAGCATCCGTTTATACAGGGTGTCCCATTCGACGTTTCGCACGTAATTATCCCGCCCCCCTAACTGTAACTCGTTTCAAACACCTACCTAGTTTCAGGGGAGACATCTTATGGCGTTCAGAAATATTCTACAGGTGGACGTGCTTCAGCACAGGGTGAATTGTTCTTCATGTTCTTCATCTTGGGAATTGTGTGCTTTTATTTTAGTGGTTTCGGTCATTTATATCTGTTATGTAAAGTGTTAGATGAAGGTCGAGCAAGGTTATTCAAGGTTGTTCATTCGAATCTTGCCTTTGTTAAACGTTCTCGAAGCGATTCAGCAGCTCTCGTATTCGAAAGAACGATCTCGGACATCGATAGAGTGGATCGATTGTTTGACAATTCGATTAAAAATATTTTTGACAATTTTATAACACTAAACCTACCTACTATCAAAAGTGACTGATGATGTGAAGTGACGATAGAGGATTTACTGTAGTATTATCAAAATAACAAGGTTAAATTTATTTATATTTTGTGCGATTTTTGCTATAATATATAGGGTGAGTCATAACCACACCTTTACAGTTTCAATAATTGTCAAATAAAAAATTTATAATGGGTCATTTGACACCTTGTGGTAGGTGTAGTGTTAATTCCGCACTGCATAGGGGATTTTCAAAACTAAATTCCGCGGTTAAGGGGTTAACGACCTTGAATAACCTTGAAATATAAATTCGCCTGGAGAAAGACATGCAACAAAAAAGTGAGGGTGGCCATTGGATGTTTCCCTAAAACAGGATCAGTTTGATGCGAGACATTTGCAGGAACAACCTCTATTTTGGGAAACAATAGCGTGCGAATGTTGAAGTAGGACACCCCTTTTTGCACACACACGTATCCATATTATGTGGTGTAGAGACTGTTCTGTCCGAAGTTTTATGTCTCATAGTTCGAAGCGTGTCCGTTCCGAGTGGATCATCAGCCGACAGGCCGCATTGTACCGAGCAAAGATCCGCAGAGAGAGAATCGTAACTAGCCCGCCTAATGTCGTAGCTCTGAACGTGAGTAAAAGAAACCCTGTGAAACGTTGCTCGATTTGCTTGCGAACAAGCAACATGAATATTTCTCCCATCACTGTCTCTGTTGTCTTGTTTTCCGTTTACCATTTTTTCTCTCTCTTTCTCTCACTTGTGTGTTTGATTTCCCACCAGTCCGGAACGAAAAGTCGAGGCTCCGAGTGTGTCCCCCGTTGCCGTCGTACATCCTGATCATTCATACCTCGGGTCAACCCAATCGAGTCACGCCATACTGCTATTTACTAGAGGTGTGCGAGATCCCAAAAATGTCGGGTCGGGACCAGGAATTTTCTCGAGATCGGCACCGGTCCCGAAGTCATTTCGGGGATCGATAATTACAGCAGTGCACGGTTAAATTTACACGAGTCAGCCCCGTTCTTCTCCCAGCACTCAGTGTCTTGACCTCGGCGATGTTACCCCAATAAAGCAAATTTAATGTACAATAATTGTCGTCTTACCTTTGTAATTGTCCCACCGATGGATGGCAGAGATTCTCCCGATTAAAACGAGCCCAAACACGAGGTAGATCGGACTACTTTTACACGGGTAAAGGGGGCGGGCCTTCCATAGTCCCGCCCATAGTCCCGCCCATAGTCCCGCCCATAGTCCCGACATCCACCACTTGAATTGGTAAAAACAGTTCGATTTACATCGTGTTTGGACTCGTTTTAATCGGAAGAATCTCGGCTATCCATTGCCACTGCGATTGGGAAGGTGAGAAGGCAATTACCGAAGATGAGATTTACTTGATCGCATGTTTATTTCTTTCAGTCGCGGTCTCCCTTTGAAATGCCGAGTCTCGGTCATCCTGCCCGCGAAAATCGAACTGCTGGTTCCTGAATTGATATAAATTTAACCGTGGTACATTCCCGAAACTTTCGAGAATCCGAGGTATGTTTCGGGATTAGTTAAGCTGGCACGTTCAAGAACACTTTCTAGCTCGCGTGGTCTCTGTATTTACAAGTTCGGGGTGCCGAAATTCTCGATTCTCGCGACATATTGGGGACTGGCCGACCTGATCCCGATATTTTCGGGGTCTCGCAGCGTTGCCGCAGAAAGTCTCTCGCAACGTGCCAATAGCGGGGTACCTGGTGGCGTCACGTTTCTACAGAACGGACCGTGATAGGATGCCCATCGTCAGACTACACTGTGGTTTCGTGACGTCACTCTGGTTCAGACTATAGCATTTCCCCCACCATTATCCTGGACATCCCTCGCTCTGGCAACGCTGAGTGCTCGTACATCCCGCTTGGGATGACGTCACGCAACGTCACGGGTCCTGAGAATTGTCCCATCCTGAATATAGGCTGGTGACGTCACTGGGTTTCGACTATAGCATTTCCCCCATCACATTTCCCCGTCGATTCCCTCGTTCTGGTAACGCTGCGTGCACCTCTATTATTTCCGCTTTATCATTTGCCGCGTTTCTTGCGTAAACGTTCGGCGAGCTAAACGAATTATAGTGTTTCTCCTGCGTGGCCGACGAGAGAGACCGGTACCCCATGCGGGTACTTGTTTTGGTTCTCGGATTCGCAGCTCCGACGATGCTCTCTGGCCTGTCGTAAGCGACGCGCGAGCTCTCTCTCTCTCTCTCTCGATCGCAATCCGTGGCGAAACTGTTACAGCTCGAAAAAGGAGAGAGAGGTAGAAAGGAAGCTGCCTGTGTGTCACAGCAATGCGCACCGTGACTCTCGGAAGCGTTGACGCGCGCGACACGTCCCAACGTAGGTGTTCTCTTTATATCAAGTTTGACTTATTTAATCAAGCACGAGAAAAAGAAAAGAAGCGAACGAAAAAGCGCGAGGAGAGGGAAAAAGTAGTGGAAAAAAAATGAGTAAAGAAAAGAAAAAAAAGAATATAGAATTCGAACATTCGTCTGAGATCAAGTTGATGAACATGTGAATTAATCGATCTTCCTTTTTTCTGTTTTTTCAACGCTCTAGTTGTTCAGGAAAAAGCCTCTGCCAGTGTTAGTAAGTACCGCCACTTGATCTGGTGTGATTGGACTGCTGTAGTTAGAAGGCTATGCGTTTATCATACATATAACATCTATACATACCCACACGTACGTCACGTTTCGACACAACCACACCGTCATGTTATCGTCTGTCCGCAGCGTGAGTCTGAGTACACTTCGACAAGTAGAAAACGAGCGATTTTCTTTTCGATATTCGTCGTCGGCCGTTTAACAGGATTCAGGAGCAATCGAAAATTTACCCAGACTCATGTTGCCCGATCATTCGACCACCACACAACCACCACTGCAGAAAAAGTAGGTCTCCACTTAACTATCATCCCATTCCCTGCGTTTTTCTTCAGTTTACTCGCCCACACCACGCCCACGGGTCACTAGAGATTCTTTAAACCAGAGATACCATAATGAGAAGAACCCCCACCCCCCACTCCTTACAGTGGGTATGCAAAGTATTCGTACACCTTTTAAAAACGAATAACTTTTTCCAAATTCGACCCAACAGCTTGAATTTTAGAAGGATTAGTTCACTAGCTAATGTGTAAATAATCTTTTTAAAATTGCTACTGTAAAGGTCACGATTTTTAATTTTTTTGCTAGGTCTAAGTAAGTTATATACATGTGCAAAGTTTCATCGAGATCGATCAAGGTTGTTATAAAGTAGAATTGATTGAAAATAGGAAAAATCGCAAAACCATAAAGTCATAGATTTTTGCATCTTACGATGACCATAACTTCTTTATGCGTTAACCGATTTCAATGAAACTTTGTACATGTGTCTAACTTAGATTTACAGAATACATGTTTTGTAAAAAAATTAAAAAATCGTCACCTTTATTTTTTTTTAAATTATTTACACATTAGCTGGTAAATTAATCTTTCTAACGTCCTAAAGAGGAACCCGAGCTGTTGGGTCGAATTTTGAGAAAGTTATTCGTTTCTAAAACGAATACTTTGTACACCCCCACTGTATTTCTTTCTATTACTCTCTCTCTCTCTCTCTCTCTCTCTCTCTCTCTCTCTCTCTCTGTTTCTCTATCTTTCTCTGACTCTTTCTCTTCCTAGCTCTGTTGGCACTTAGAGTGCCAGACGCACAAGAGTCTCTCTTTCACCGGTGAGAATTTGTTTCTTTAAATTTATGATACCACCGGTGAATTTAAAGAGATATCCCGGGGACTACGATGCTCGCCATGAAACCGTCGTATTTTGGCAATCGTCGGGAAACGATAACGCGAGCTTCGTAGTCGTTGAGACATTGACTGTGAGACGATACTCTCTGTTCAGCGCAAAGACTAATCTCTGTGCGAATATGTCAGCCTCCGATCCTTCTGTTAGCTCTGACTTTCACTGGCGTCGTCTTATACTGCTTTATCTCTATTATCGTTTATTTTATTCACATCTACTACTACTCATCTCGGGGCTGTAGCTCGATGGTGAGAAAGTCTTTTCTGTTTTCCGTGTTGATGGGAATTCGCAGTTTTTTCATTGAGTACTTTCCAATTTTCATGCATTCGCCGCCTAACCTAGTCTCTTCGCATGGATCGATCGAATGGAACGATTTGTTTAACACTACACCTACCGAGCGCTGAAAGCGATTAGGATGTTTTTGCTTACGAAAATGACAAGACTCAAATTTATTTAGATTCTGTACAATTTTTCAAACAGTGTGTGCTTGGATAAAGAGATTTATCGAATCAATTTCGATGTGAGCAACTTGATAATTTCAATAATTGTGGTAGGTTTAGTGTCAGCGCTTGGAGAAGTGTCGACGAGTACGTTGAATACCAAAATTCGAATCACAGAATCATCGTATTCCAACAATTTCAATAGTAAACGATTATACAATATGTACCATTTGTAACGCAACTCTATTTTAGAAAACGTTGATTTCTCGGCTATAAAAATGATATGAAATTACAAACAATTTTCTTTTTCACAATCAACGTTGGATATCACCTTTTAGTTGATGTTTACACGTTAAAGCCTTTCTCCTATAAATGTATTTGGTATGTAATCCAGTAGGTTTGTACCCGGAGAACCTGCAGATCGAAGTTTCGATCCTGTGGGATCAATGGTTCAGGAGTTATGGTTGCTTAAAGTTCAGCAATCTGCAGTGTTTTTGACAGGTAAGGGCGCCGCCATATTGGTTTGTAGTGACGACCGTGAGCCGCTTACCTTGCCTTCCTCCCCGACCTAATCACCAACCAACTACCATCTAGCGGGTCTGCTCGGTAGGCGGCGCGTCACACTACAAACCAATATGGCGGCGCCCTTACCTGTCAAAAACACTGCAGATTGATCAACTTTAAACAAGCATAACTCCTGAACCATTCGTTCTACAGGATCCAAAGAGGTAACATGGAAACGGTAGTCTGAATTCCCCTCTGAGAGGTTAGTTTCGCCGAACAGCCGGTATATTCGCGCGCAGAAACGTTCAAAGTCAGAGTTGCGTTATAAATGCGTTATAAACGTACTGTATTGTTTAAACTACAATTTGTGATATTGGCGCATTGGTTCGATCAATTGTAAAAATATAGGAAGTTTGCAAAATATTACATGAAATGTAATTCAACGTTTCGGTCTAAAATCCAGACCATTTTCAAGAATATACAAATTTCCGTATTGCGTCTGCAAGAATTAATCAAAAATATATCTTGTATTGTTAACTGAAACTATTTTCTCAAGTAAGATTTTGAAATTTGTAAGACATACATGCTTTTATAACAAGTATTAATTGAAATTATTTAAGGTTATGTAATAACGTGTTGATTCCATGTTGGTGACATGTGGACTAAGTAAACCGTGAAGGTTTGAAATGAAACGAATCGAAGAAACAATGGATCTCAGTATTGGCCAATCAATAAATGGCGCCAAATATGAATCTTTTCACCTCATCCAGGCAAACTGCAGTTGTTAACATAACAATATGAAGATTGGTAATAGATTAATCTACATTCAAAGTGCTTTATTGAGAATAACAAAATTTTATTGTCACCTTCCAAATAATATAATTTTGTTATTCTGAATAAAGCACTTTGAATGTAGATTAATCTATTATTACCAATCTTCATATTGGTATGTTAACAACTGCAGTTTGCCTGGATGTCTTTGATTCGTTTCATTTCAAACCTTCACGGTTTACTTAGTCCACATGTCACCAACATGGAATCAACACGTTATTACATAACCTTAAATAATTTCAATTAATACTTGTCATAAAAGCATGTAAGTCTTACAAATTTCAAAATCTTACTTGAGAAAATAGTTTCAGTTAACAATACAAAATATATTTTTGATTAATTCTTACAGACGCAATACGGAAATTTGTATATTCTCGAAAATGGTCTGGATTTTAGACCGAAACGTTGAATTAAATTTCATGTAATATTTTGCAATCTTGCTATATTTTTACAATTGATCGAACCAATGCGCCAATATCACAAATTGTAGTTTAAACAATTGTCGATCGAAATACGAAAAACAGATACTGTATTGTCTTCTGAAACCTTTTCTGGACTTTCAGCATACAGTACACACAGAGCCAATTCGCAATTAGCAACGGCGTTCACTTTCATCATACAGAACTGTGTTGCGAACAGCCAACCCTGAAAAACAATTAGACTTTCTCGCCAACCACTGTCATGTAGGGTAAGTCAGGGAGTGATGGCCCACTTTCGTGAAGAAAATATCAGCGCTTTCGAAATTTAATCGATATCTGCAATAGAAAAACGGAAACGTGTTTGTTCGAGTACAATACAAATTATACCGTCGAGATCGAATGAAATAGTACGCTGTTTCACACAAGAGAAGGAAATTGCATCCTCGTGCACACAGCCATCTAACCCAGATTGTCCGAGTGGGATGACCAATAGTTTAGCATGTGATAGCTCGATTGTATTTCGACCTAAATTTTAAGAACGTTTGCAGCTGGACATTCTTACGACGTGAAGTTTCTCTCCCGACATTCTGAAAAGATGTTAAAATCGTTCCAATCTTTTTTCTTATTCACTAAAATATCGAATATCAGGGGAATGAATTAATCTAAGCTTTGTTGTTCACCCTGTACATTGGAGACTAGATAGGCGCGCGGACAGATATAATTTTTCTTCGTGAAAATTCTTCTGCTTCCAAGAAATTCTGACCGGCAAAGCAATCCTAATCGCTACAACCGCAGAATGCGTATCGTAGTGCAAGGAATGAATCTGAATGAACAGAAGCGATCTAACTTCACGAAATTGCAGATTGCGGTTAGTTTCGCCGGGCCATCTCACCCCGGATTACTATAGATCATCCAATTAGTGCTTAGATGGTTCGTTAGTCGCTTTATTTTTTCTGCGAGAAGAACAACGGAGTTCTAGGGTAAACTTTACTTTACCAGACTCAAAATTTTTGCCTTTCTCCTATAAATTATTATGTATTTGGTATGTAATCCAGTAGATTTGTACCCGGAGAACCTGCAGATCGAAGTTTCGATCCTGTAGGATCAATGGTTCAGAAGTTATGGTTGCTTAAAGTTGAGAAATTTGCAGCGTTTTTGACAAGAAAGGGCGCCATTTACCGAGCAGAACCGCTAGATGGCAGCACGGGCACACGGTAATATCGCTAACTTAAAGAAAGAATATCTCAGATAATGTTTGAGAAGTAATATCGTGGAAAATATTTACAAAAACCTAACCCAGACCAGTTAAAACGCAACATCGTGGCCATGTCTTCCAAAATTCAAACAACAATCGCAATACGCGCTCTATATTATGCTCCATACTACAACCCAATATGGCGGCGCGCTTACCAGTCAAAACCACTGCAAATTGCTCAACTTTAAGCGACCATAATTTCTGATCCATTGATCCTACAAGATCGAAACTTCGATCTGCAGGTTCCCCAGGTACAAATCCACTGGATTGCATACCAAATACATAATAATTTATAGAAGAAAGGCAAGAATTTTGAGCCGGTGAAGTAAAGAGCAGTCGAGTTCTACAGGGTGTGTCCGAAGAAACAGAACACCTAAATATCTAAGTTACTTTTCGTTGTACAAAAAAACTTCTTAGGACAAAGTTACACTGTTTGGAGGGCCACATGTAATAACGGTGTAAGGGAAAAAATTTTCAAGGTCATTTTTTTACAAAATTTCAAGGGCAACGATATTTTTTAAAATGGAATGAGGTATTTCTTAATACATCAATCGCTGGACATTGTTTATAAAAAAGTACTAACCTATGTATGTCGAAAAGTTAGTAGTTCAGGAGATATTTCGATTTAAATAACTCTGAAACACCATTGCTGTCGTTCTGAAACGTTACACAAGTAAGTAAACGTTAACGTCTTAGTACGACAGTAATGGTGTTTTAGAGTTATTTAAATCGAAATATCTCTTGAACTACAAACTTTTCGACATGCATAGGTTAGTACTTTTTTATAACGAATGTCCAGCTGCGTCGATTGATGTATTAAAAAATACCTCATTTCATTAAAAAAAATATCAATGATCTTGAAATCTTGTAAAAAAATGACCTTGATAACTTTTTTCTTTACACCGTTACATATGGCCCTTCAAACAGTGTAACTTTGTCCTAACAATAAGAAGCTTTTTTGTACAACGAAAAGTAACGGAGATATTTAGGTGTTCTGTTTCTTCGGACTCACCCTGTATAGTAAACGCTGGCTGTACCGAGAGATGTATCTTTCATAATTAATACAACAACACGAGAGTGACGAACGTTTCTCGCGGGCGTACACAGTGTCTAATCGCATCGCATCTACCGTGCGAAATACAGGAGAACAAAGAAAAGCAAAAAAAGAATAGCAGAACAAAAATCTCGAGAGCAGTATTCGTGCAGAGCTGGATTCCTGCGAACACACAGACAAATCTCATTCCACCACATGTCACACCGCTGCGCCCCGCCCCTCTCAGCCCCGCCCACCCGAAAACTTTTAAATTCATTACGAGCTCATACGATCCGACTTGTTCCCGTCGCAAAAACCAAGAAAGTTGCGTGGACAGGTCGCACAGCACTTTTATATTATATATATATATATATATTGTACATTGTCACTGTATACATCATTATTCTATTAATTCCATCATATGCCGTTTGTTATATTCGCACACTTACGTAGAGCCCGAGTGCGTACTCTGCATATCGCGCCTTTTTCAAGCGTGTCCGTGTGCGTATGTGCGTGCGTGTGTCAGTCCGCTGTGTTTACGTATACTGTGCAGCATCCAAGTTGCTTCAGCTTGTAATTCTTAACGGTAAAGTTCGACGAGATACCGGCGTGGAGTTTCTCTCACCGTGTATGTACATGCATCGCTAGATCAACCGATCGTTGCTAATGGTTTTTTAACACTAGATCTACCAGGGGGGGGGGGTCGAAATCACTTGCTACTGATTTGTTCTTTTCGAAATATTTAAATTGTAAACGTGTTCTTTTTCCGACTGCTTGTTTTAGTGAACTTCTCTGTTGAAGTACACATTTGAACAAAACTGCTGCGCACTCGAAACAAATGCAATTTTGTCGTTGTTAGAAGACGAAGTATCATGCCAATTGCGTTTAGTGCTCGGTAGTTCTAGTGTTTATTAGGACGACCAGACACCGGCGCTGGGGACGAATCGATGCTTGAAATAGGCGACATTCTTAATTCAATCGAACGCTGTTTTTAAACCGCTTTCTACCTCGGACACAAAAGAACTTTGACCCGAACTTCTTGTTTATTTTCGGAGCAAAAGAAACTCGGAGAATTCGGCGCAGTACAGTCGAGTCTCGATCTGAGTCCGATCCGCGGTTCGCAGCTGAGACATAGATCGCGAGGGGATACTATTTTTCTGTGTCGGTGAGACAATGCTAGTGCAATAATGAAACCTCTTTATTTTTCACCTGTTTTTCCATGAAACTTTACATTTGCGATCTTCTTCTAATCAAAATGACACCAAACTAGACACGATTTGGCCCATACTTAACGTACACGTGAAGCATGATTTATAATTTACTAGCAGCCTCCGGCACGGCTTCGCCCGTGCTAAGAGTGACAAGAATTTAGATTTTGATCTTAAAAAAAAGAAAAATAGCGTGAAAACCTTCTCCATGAAAAAATACATACATATATGTGACAAGTTCCATGTTGATCGCTCAAACAGTTTCGAAGTTTATTAATCATATATATACAAACATCCATTTTTATATATTAAGATTATTAGACAGCGGATTTGGCGACGTTTCCGTTTACGTTCGTGCTCAGAATTGGATAAAATTTTGCAAATAGGTTCTTTTTTTAATAAAATGATGATTGTCAGAAGGATTTTTGGCAACTCGAAAAAAAATTTTACCATTTTAATATGACTCTCTACCTTACCGACACTACTCCTGTATTTTCGTATGCCCCCCCCCCCCCCTCCCTACTACCTAATCCTCACTAATTCTGATCGCATGATCTTCCCACTGTAGATATTCAATTAATTGGTTTAACAATTGGAATTTTTAAAACATTTTATATTAATTTCCGGAATATACATATTTAATATCTCCAATTAATTGCAAAAATGGATCATTACCAGCTTTGTTGATCTCATAGCGCCATAAAAATTCGCACATGTGATCTATGATTGAATCATCCTCTATGCCACCTCTACTTAGACTCTAGATTGACATTAAAATAGTAAAAGAAATGTGTCGGTAATCGAATCGCCAAAAATCCTTCTGATAATCATCATTTTAGTCAAAAAAGAACTTATTCCCAAAATTTCATCCAATTCTGAGCACGGACGTAAACGGAAACACAGCCGCGGATTTTATAAATTTATGATAAAACGAGTAGGTGTAATTAAAAATAGGAAAAATATATTATTTCCAACCTATCAAACATATTAACGAAGCAGATAAATTTTCATTTTACTTCAGATTCAGTTGAGTAGCACAATTTTTGCTGTTTATCAAATATTTAACATACATTTACATAAACAACTTAACATCTCGAAAACATGTTCTCGAAGTAGTAGACGGAAAAATGTGACAATTATCTCGAGCAAGGTTGTATAAGAAGAGAATTGATAATAAAAAGGTCAGCATCGTATTGGTATTTTAAACAATACAATAAGTTCTCAATTTTTGCTTCAAAAGACTTCTTCACTCGCCATAATTTTCTATGCCTTAAACTTACTAGACCCCGTCAATTAAACCATCAAATCCAGTTCAGATGATATCGCCTTTAGTGTCATTTTAATTCGAAGAAAGCCACAAACAAGTTGGCGAAAGTCCCGTAAAAAAACAATGAAAAATATAGAAGTTTTGTAATTGGATTAGCATGTTTACATTTTACACTGCTCGGCGACCGGACTAAGATCGAGCACCTGGGACTTAGATCAAGACTTTACTGTGGCGTTTAGAACGAACCTCAGCGTTTGCAGCTCAGTAAATCGGTAGCAAGCATTTTTTACTTATCATTTTCTCGGAACTGAATAAAGAAATCTTTCGAAAAATTCTTATTTCCTAAACGAAGCGACTGGAAAACAATTAAATGTCGATAATGTTCACATCACACCGACTGAATCGGTAATAAGTTGTTTCCACTTGTCGTTTAAAGTCGATAAAGAAAATTGCTGATTTTCGAATGTACTTTCGAGAAAGTAAGTGTATCAGGTAAACGAACGCGACAAGATCAGGTACGTGAAATCCCGTAAACGAGGTTGGACATGTAAATAATATCGCTCACATGTTGTTTCAAGCCTGTCCAGTTTTTCCCCAGCACCGCAACGAACCACCTCCGCCGCACAAACTTCGTTCTGTCAATGTAATTCTCGTGCGAACGTGTGTGTGACTACAGAATGGTGTTTTTATTTCTAACTCGATCACCCGCGACAACCAAGAGAAACAACTTTCGGAAAAGCAAAAAACAGCGATTCAGTAAATACATCGTCGCGCCTCGATCGCTCGAACTGCGAGGCTAATCGAACTAACGCTTTACGAACGGACACCCCTATCGCGTTCACCTTTTGATCATTGAAAATGCGGCGAGCGTGGGGAATTCACGAATTCCGAATTCACCGTTTCGCGTTACACGTCGGCCGCGGTAGATGTTTCACAGTGAAAAATGCTTTCGAAATTCTCGCGGCGAGAACGATTCGTGCAACTCTGACAATACATTCTGCGAGGAGCGTTGGAAATCGCTTCGGAACGTTTCGACGGTGCCGTTATTTATGTTAATCTCATTGGAAAATATACAGTGGGTGCGCAAAGTACACACACACCTTTTAAAAACGAATAACTTTCTCAAAATTCGACCTAACAGCTTGTCAACAAGCGTGTAAATAATTTTTTTAAATTTTTCATATGTGCCATTAATGAAAATTTACGAGTACAATGAATATTTCAATCACATCGTTTCGTCTGCTGTATATTACCTTGATCCATGTGATCGCAGAATTTGCCGGTACATCCGCGAATCGATTGTAAAGGTGGGATCTCCTAAGCGCGTCAGGTCGTAGTCATTTGCGATCCATACTCCATTCGTCGTCTAGACGCCAGCTATTGCTTCTGAAGTTTGATGAACGGAGTATAAGAGGCCCCAGGATAGCAGAACGCGCGTGTGGGCGCAGCCATTTGCAATCCATACTCCATTCGTCGTCTAGACGCCAGCTTTGCTTCTGAAGTTTGACGAATGGAGTATAAGAGGCCCCAGGATCGCAGAACGCGCGTGTGGGCGCAGCCATTTGCAATCCATACTCCATTCGTCGTAGCTTCTTGCCGCGTCTCTGTATGGACGAGTTTGCGTTCGCGACGAATGGAGTATGAGACCCCAAGATCGCAAAACGCTGCGTCCAGACGCGTTTAAGGTGGGATCGCTTAGGCTGCGATCACAGTGATTGCATCCCATACTCCATTCGTCGTCTAGACGCAAGCCATTGCTTCTGAAGTTTGACGAACGGAGTATAAGAGGCCCCAGGATCGCAAAACGCGCGTGTGGGCGCAGCCATTTGCAATCCATACTCCATTCGTCGCAACTTCCTGCCGTGTGTCTGGACGCAGTTAGGAGATCCCACGTTTAACCGACCGCGCATCCTCTATCGTAAAGTGTTTAAACGGTGCTGGTGAATTCGTGGTACGCATCGATCGCTGGTTAACGCACGATCTGTTATGCTCTCGATAAAACCTGACCACGAGGGGCGTTGTGTATTTGTGCAACCGCCATAAAACGCCACACGACCGGGAGAAAACGCGCGGTACATAGATCGTTGGATCGTAATTCTCGGAGACACACGGTCCCCTTCCTTTATTCTTAGAAGAGCATGTTGGTCGCAGCTCTTTTTTGCAAGAACTATCGCTAACGCTTGCACACGTCGCATCTTTCAGCTTGTTTTCGCCATGATCGACTTCTCATTTGCCAAATAGCTAGCCTAGCTGGAAGTATATACAAGTAGTATCAACAGCGATCGATGCTACGATAGAGCGAACGCTATCCGGCCCCGCGTTTCAGGCCAACGAGTAATTACTTCTAACGTGATTCTCTATTAACCTAAATGGTTTCGGTGATCTGAGTGAGAGACCGTGAATTTTCCTCCCTCCAAAACACCCCGCCACCACTACGAACCCGATCGCCAACCACAGAATACCCCGCAGTGAACATAAACGGAACCAATCTTCTTGCACTGTTGACATTATTCTTGTTTTGACTCTTGAGACCCCCAACGACCGGCTAGGGTGGGGCTAAAGGCACCCTTTTCTCCCGTGAACCTGCGGGAAAATCGCGCGATAACAGTTCGCGAATATTTCGTTGGAACTGTGTAAGTGTTTCGATTTATTTTTGCAGAGTGAAAATTGATTTGTTGAGTGAAAATTGACTTTTTGTCCTCTCTGCTCGGAGCAAAGTCTTTAATACTTTATAATCGAATCTTCTGTGTAATAGAAAACTGAGCAAGTGACTCTTTCAAAATTAATGTTATGCTCATCGTCCGTTATGCTCATAACGGGTGTGTAGAGGAAAATGGAAGAGAAACACAATTTTTAACTTTGGGACTTTGTTTGGACTAGTTACGAGGTAAACATACTAAAAGTCCCTACTCCTAGGAGGTGAGTAGAAGGTCCCCTTTTTCGTTTTTCCGCTTATATCTCGGAAACTATGTGTCCTATCGATAAGACCATTCCTTACAAAATTAAAGCTGACAAAATGTGCCACAAAATTGATTGGATTCAGTTTTTCGCTATCTCGCATAGGTTCCAAGATATCCGCTCTCAAAGTTCGCTAATTGTGAAAAAGAAGAGCCTTATTTGACTAACTAACTCTTCAGCACAATTACTGAACTTTGAGCGCGGATATCTCGAAAACTATGCGTAATAGCGAAAAATTGAATGGAATCAATCTCATGGCACATTTTGTCAGCTTTCATTTTGTATAGAATGATCTTATCGCTAGGGCGCATAGTTTCCGAGATATAAGTGGAAACCCGAAAAGGGGGACCTCCTACGTGCCCCTCCCTACACCTCGCTCACCTCCTGGGAGTGGGGACTTTTAGTATGTTTACCTCCTAACTAGTCCAAACAAAGATACAAAGTTAAAAATTATGTTCCTGCCATTTCCCTCTACAACTGTTCGGTGACTGGACTAGGCAATACAAGACAGAAATCCAGCTTGAACGAAAAATAAATTCATTAGACTCCGGATTTTATGCATTCATAAACAGTAGTTAACTTGGAAAAAAATAATGTATCGTGTTCACTTCAACGAAAAGGCATCGTATAAAAGGCGAAAGATGTCTAAAAAATGTTGAACGATCGTTCGCGAAGGAAAATCGGTAGCTTTCTGGCCTGTCAGCTCCATCCTGCCCAGCCCCGTTGTCCGAATAATAACAATGTTCGATGTCATTTCACCGATTTCATACAGAATCACTAATATCGACTAGCGACCGTACGCAACACGTTCCGCTACAGTAGTTGAGGAACGGGATTAACCACAACTCGATCGTTTCTACGCCAACAGATTTTCGTTCGAGCACAATTCGACTATGATCCGCTGGAGGACGAGCTGATCCCGTGCGCGCAGGCCGGGATCGCGTTCAAGACCGGTGAGATCCTCCAAATCATCAGCAAGGACGATCACTATTGGTGGCAGGCGCAGAAGGACAACGCGGCGGGTTCCGCGGGCCTGATACCTTCGCCTGAACTCCAGGAGCGGCGCATCGCTTGCAGGGCGATTCAGAAGAACAAACAAGAACAAGGTAAACAATGTTGCACCGGTTCGGATCGAT
The DNA here is from genome assembly GCA_028455765.1 of Lasioglossum oenotherae. NCBI lineage: Eukaryota > Metazoa > Arthropoda > Insecta > Hymenoptera > Halictidae > Lasioglossum > Lasioglossum oenotherae. Next base: position 4,431,931 of record CM052281.1, on the reverse strand, counting down.
TCGAACCTGATTAATCATTTTGAGAAGGGCCTCGCTCGTTTCCACTTGATCTTTTCCATCGTGTCCCGGCTGTCGTCGAGATAGAGAGGCTGACAAGAGTGTCCGGAATACAGGGTTGTTGAGGGAAATCCGGGAAAGTCGTTCGATAGAGGAACACAGGAAATTCTTTCGTCAGTTTGTACAAAAGTAGAGGACTGTGTGAAGCAGAGGTCCCCTCCACAGCGCAGTCTTCGAACCGGTTGAGGGGAGGGAGTACGGAACGCGTCAGAGGGGAATAGGGTTGTAGAAAGGGAAGGCAGTGTGGGGACACCTTAAGGGTGACGGTCCAAATTGGCCGAACGCCAGTGTGGTAGTACCCCTCACACACCGATAGAAACTGTATACGTACACGAGGTTGCAAGGGTTTCGTTGTTTTCAAAATACGTCTCGTTAATGCACATTTGGGGCCCGTACGTAGTCACAATCGATAGATGAAAGACCCACCATTGGTGCTCTGGTCCAAAAATGGCCTACTTTTGCGTTTCCGAGGCGTAATTTTCATTATTCGGCAGTATGTAGCGAAATTCGACAAATATTGGACGGCGCGACAGTGCTGCCACAGTCAGGACACATACATTTTCTTAAATATCGAGAGATTTAGGGTTTCTATAGAAAAAAATGAACCAGAGCACCAATTCAGGGACACATACAATGTCAACGCAACCTTTATTATGTTAAACTATACGTGTTTAAACACACATTTTGAAAACTACGAATACGGTGGAACTACATCCCTAAATGGAGGGTTTCGGCACAAGTATCAGTTCCATTTTGGCATTTTTAGCTAGGATCGCTATTTCTGAAGTTTTACTCACGGTTTTACCGGTATTTTACCGATACAGTGACTGAATCGGTAAAACAGTGAGTTCCACCGTATTTCGTAGTTTTCAAACTGTGTGTTTAAACACGTATAGTTTGACATAATAATGGTTGCATTGACATTGTATGTGTCCCTGAATATGCGGCTAGCTTCATATTTTTCTATAGAAACCCTAAATCTCTCGATATTTAAGAAAATGTATGTGTCTTGACTGTGGCAGCACTGTCGCGCCGCCCAATATTTGCCGAACTCCGCTACATGCTGCCGAATAATGAAAATTACGCCTCGAAAACGCAAAAGTGGGCCATTTTTGGAGCTGACCGCAATTGGTGGGTCTTTCATCTATCGATTGCGACTACGTAGAGGCCCCAAATGTTTGAAAAGTACGGAACCCTTGCAACCTCGTGTGCGTATACAGTTTCTAGCGGTGTGTGAGGGTACTACCACACTGGCGTTCGGCCAAGGTCATATTCGGACCCACACTCTTAACGTCTGTTGTCGAGGACAGCGATATTCGTTCAAGATACGAAGCAGATTAGCAGAGTATGCATATTATCAGATTGCTTGGAATACTACTCTCTCGGGTCGCAGTTATGAATTGTTTTTTCGTCTTCGATGACTCTCGTTTCATTTTTCCGATAGCAAAGTTATTCCAGTGAAGATCAACTTTCCACGGATGCTTAACGTAATACCAGGAAACAGTTTCTTTATTCTTTTTTCTTTTTTTAAACCAGCAGCGTAAGATCGAGTTTGCCTAGGGTAATCATAGGTTCCAGCAGATCGCATTGTATCGAATGAAATTTTAATGACAATCGATACCGTCGCGTTTTACCATTGCCTTATCGATCCATTCTCAAACCTATCACGTTTAATTCTTCGATTTGTCTCCACTATTCTCGCTACTGTCATGAAACGAATGTGCTGGTGAACATGATGTCATGTATGTGTTATTAGCTGTGCGCAGGTTGTCAATGAAGCATGTAGTATCGTTCGATGTCAGTCATTTTTGCCGTACGAATCGATTAGAATCGAACATCGAGAAAAAGAAAATCATCCGGAAACATCGACTCGACCTTCTGTCGACCTTACGGTTGTATAAAAACGACACCCAAATCTGATTGTACCGTAGCTACACCGCCGACTATAATAGTCAAGAATTCATTGAAGAGTCTTGAAATTAACGGTCTCATAAGATGTCATTGCTGTTTCTATTTCAGATGAATGTCTCGCAATTAGGATTCTCGAATTTGTTGAGATTGTTCGTGGAGTAACGTAGCGTTTCTGTTTCTCTTATTTAACAAACTAGTCGGTACGACTTAGCGATTTCGTTTAATGATTTCTTAGAAAGATAGAGTACGTAGTGCGACATATGTTTTTCGCCGTAGTTTGATCAACAAATGAATTTTTCGATTAAAGTACACGCATGAAGGATAAAAGGACGGCGTTCGACGATTACCGAACGAACGTAGTCGAAATGATTTACAAACTACTGCTCCAAAAGTACCATTTCACATACACGCGTGGTCACTCGCGTGAATTATGTGTTTCCAACAAGATTTCCGAGAAGAGATTACGACAACTCCTGTGCGAGATTTTATCACAAAATTTCACGTCCGGTTAAAAATTGAGATGCTCATTTCATGTGTGTTGAAAATACACGTGTAGACGTGTGTCAAAATATGTATACGGATAATACGCGTATGGCTGCTCTTTACTTTAGCGGACTCGGAATTTTTGACCTTCTTCTATAAATTATTGTGTATTCGGCATGCAATCCGAAGTTTCGATCCTGTAGGATCAATGGTTCAGAAGTTATGGTCGCTTAAAGTTGAGCAATTTTCAGTGTTTTTGCTTTGGCACGCGTTAATGCTGATAATATAAAGCGGGTATTACGATTGTTAAAATAATCCCTAATTATCGATCGTATGTGTTGAATATCTAATTTAAAGACGCTCTCGGCGCTACCGTTTCGATCAATTAATTCGATTAATTACGATTATTGTTTGAATTTTGGAACACATGGCCACGATGTTGCGGTTTAACTGGTCTGGGTTAGGTCTGGGTTAGGTTTTTGTAAATATTTTCCACGATATTTCTTCTGAAACATTTTCTGAGATATTTTCTCTATGTTAGCAATATTACTGTGCTGCCATCTGGCGGTTTTTCTCGGTAAGCGGCGCGCGATCGTCGCTACAAACCAATATGGCTTCGCCCTTACCTGTCAAAAACACTGCAAATTACTGAACTTTAAGCAACCATAACTCCTGAACCATGCAGGTTCTCCGGATGCAAATATACTGGATTACATACCAAATACATAATAATTTCTAGGAGAGAGGGAAAAATGAGTCGGGTAAAGTAATGTTTAGCCACGCGTACAACTGTGAATTTAAATATACGGGTACACGTGTATTATCCGTGTATTTCGGTACGCGTGTACATGTTCACTTCAGTACCCTTGTATCCGTGTATAAAGAAGTGAACGGATTAGAATATGAATGTATATTAGTAAACGTGAACACGTGAATACGTGTATCCTCGATACACGTCCAAAACCGTGATCTCAAAAGTGCAACATCAGGAGATACACTAGTGTGCAAAAGAAAGAAGCACCCAGTATAATTCTAAGATATAATGTCAAACAATATTTTTATGTAGAAATTGTATTGTACAATGATTGATATATTGCATTTACAGTATCAGATAATCCGAAATAACACATATACAGAGTGTTCATTTGAAAACTTTCCAGCCGAATATCTAGAAAAGTATGAACGATATTAAAAAAGTGTAAAACACGTGTGCAAGGATTTCGAGGGTTAAAGGGGGGGGGGGCAGTATCAGGTTTTTATTTTTATTTTAAAAAAAAGTATCCTACGAAAAGTGCTGGTCTCGTTACGTACAATAAGACCCCATGATAAAAAATATAGGTTCCCAGTTGAGAAAACAAAGTTGACCTTCAAATCACCTTGAAAACGCCACCCAAATAAAATCCTTGGACACGTGTTTTACACTTTTTAATGTATTTCATACATCTCGAGATATTCGGCTGGAAAGTTTTCAAACGAACACCCTGTATATTCTCAGAACTGTTCAATTAAACAGCGGAATGCTTTTCCAAAACTTATTGTGTCCTCATTCGATTTTTTACGCTTCTCTATTAAACACGGCCGAGTGTTTCGCTCCTTTGCACAGCAGCGTACGTGTAACGAGTGAACGGGAAGGAAAGACGCGCACGGTAGTGCACGCTTAATTGTCCGGGCCGAATGCGGTCGTGGCGAGTTCCAATCGGCCCGTTCGAAGCGCAGTCCGAGGTCCCATTGTTTTGGAATCGGTGGGGACAGCGGCGGACACTTAAGTGTGCACTATAGGAAAGTCGCGATCTAGCTCCCATGGCCTGTTCCGAGCAGGGACAGTGATCGTGTAGGGAAACTATTTTTTATGACCGCGTCGAAAGTACAAAAGATGCCGAACGTAGAAAAGAAGTTTTTTGAGGAGTTTCTCGGCCCCTCGCGGGGATACTCCCCCCAGTGGAATGGGTAGGCGAACGGACAGTGATCGTGGAGGTCCTCTGGGAGCTAGATCACGGCTTAACTGAAGTGTATTTTGCGATTGGTTGGAAATAAGGTGTCGTTCGGGTCTGAAGAGAAGAGACTCGGGACTTCTTGCTCTACCTGATCCCCACCTTACTCGCGTGACCTTGGGACGTGGCCCAAATGTTTCAAAACATTCTGACGCGTATCTTCGGCTCCACAGAACCGAAATAGGTGTTGCTACCTGCTCGGCCAATGGCGAGAATGCGTGTGACTCGACTAATAAGATGTTTTTCCCATTCGTTCCGAGTCTCTTCTCTCCAGACCTCAACGATAGGAGGTGCGAGGATCGGGAGAGAACGTTGTTTAGATTTCTATTCGGACGATAGCGAAACGGTACGGTAGCTCCGAGTATAAATAATTAGCTGCAGTGATACACTTGTTGTTGTGTGTTGTGCGGGGCTAGATGCTGAAGGAGAAGGAGGATGTTCTTCTCACACCGAAGGCTGCGACGGTTCGACAGGTATGACTCTGCCTTCAGGTATACAGTGCGTAGAGTCACGTAGAACCGTGTAGTCCGCATGAAGTACAAAATACTCGTTCCGTGCTTTCAATGCACGCATTCATTCGACGGGAGTTCCAAGGAACGCTTTACTGTAGCAACCAATACAAGGAATACGACTCGGTGTTATATATCCACTCGGGTGGCTCTTATTTTCGACTTTTCAATTTCTCTCACGACACCCCCCTCCACCAGGCTTGCTTCAAATGATTTTAAAAAATCTGTGCAAAGTTTGAGCTCGATTGGATAACAGGAACACGTGACCCAAGACGATCAAACAATAAAACAATTAATGAAATTGTTTTCTTCGAATATTTTCTAAACTATTTATCGAGTCGAAAAATATGTTAGACGAAACATGTAGATCTGGACAGGACGCGTCTTTTTTGTCGTATTGCTTTTTTCCGTAAACCGAACGGTTTTCGAGAAAATTGAGAAAAACTTTAGACCAAAATCAACAAATTTCTTCTGGAATTTTCAGTTTCATTATCTTTTATCGATAAACATTGGCGAAAAATGTGTTTTTTTTTAACTTGCGGATCTTACTGTTTTCTAATTGCAGACTATTTTGCAGGAGATTCCATATACTTCTTTTTTTAAGTCTTAAAAAGTCTTCAAATTTCAAGAAAAATGTTTTGGTTTTGGTCCGAAGTTTTCCTCAATTTTTTCGAAAACCGTTTGTCTTACGGAAAAAAGTAATAGGACATAAAAGACGCAGCCTGTCCAGACCTACAGGTTTCGTCTAAGATATTTTTACATGCGGTAAATAGTTTAGGAAATATTAACTATTTTAATGTTTAATCGTCTTGAACCCACCCTGTGCACAAATTTTTTTTCAATAATTTGGAACAACTCTGGGTGGTGCCGTAAAAGAAATTTTGACACAAACGTATGACAAGAGTAAACAGGAGCCATCCCAATGCCCACGTTCAAAGAAACGACAAGAAACAAAAAAAAAAAGAAAAATAGAAACTGCCAATTCACCGTGCGAACGATCAACAAAAAGACTTTTTCCAAACAGCGAGCAATCATTCGCCACGCGATTCATCGTCACGAATCACTTGAACTTGGCATAGTCAGTGATGCTTCCCTGATTGTACGCGTTCCACGCGCCATTTTCAAGGTCCGTGATACCACCCCATGGTCTTCGCTGCGAATCACCAAAAACCAACACGGCAATTTCGCAACAAATAAATAACGTGTCGTTGTTAAATCGCTTTGAAATTTGCTGACAAAAAGGAAAGTTTGGCGGAACTTCACCTTACGGGACCACAAATTTTGCTCCCTTTTTTCGTAAAATCCCGTAGAATTTGACAAGACAATACCAGAAATCCAAGTTCTAACGTTAGGAATTCATTGGTTCAAAATTTATAAGTAGACACCGGATTTTACGCATTTGTGAGAAAAACGACTGGATGCAATTTAAAACAGTTAAAAGATTCAAAGACTTTAAGAGTATTAACATATTACTTTGACTACATTAAAATTATTAGTGAAATATATATATTTATATTTAGCTCCTGTGTTTTGCAATTGATGCACAAACTTTTTATTTTGCAGAATCTTTATGCAAAATAAAAACTTTCTCTCTGATTTGCAACAAACTCGAGTGAAATAGAAATGTATTTTCTTTCTTAATATGTTCAATACGTTGAAAATTATATAATAGCATTTTTTGCCATAAATTCATCAAATCCGCTGTCTAGTTATGAGTGTTTAAACTTGAGCGATTCTCAGGGATTTCGATAGGTACGGGCGCCGCCATATTGGTACGTAATCAGGCGCCGTCCTACCAGCGGTGCCGCTAGAAGGTTAGGTACGTGTTTGGAGGGAAAGAAGGTGGAATCTACGTTATCGGCATCACCGTGTGCTTGCAAAAGCACTGAAAATCGCTCAACTTTAAGCACTGATAACTTTTGAACCGTTGATCTCCCAGGATCGAAACTTAGATTTTCGGCATTTTCTCGGCTAAATCTACTGGACTACATAAGGAAAGGGCGAAAATTTCATGGTTACGCAAGGAGAAGTAGAACCGAAAGTTTTAGTTTTCGACTCTCGACTCGAGGTGTACTCGCAAACATTAGCGCTTTGTTCGATCGAATTACTGTTACTGTGTAAGCTTCTGTTACGAGTCCTATGCATATTAATTAATGATTGATATTCGATATTAGGAATGATTGTATGGGCATGCTACACGTAATCCGGTTGAGAACGTTCGCCGCTGTTCCAGAACCGCGTACAACCGCGGGGGTGTCATTGTATTATGTTTCTTGCCGATCATTTCAAGCAAGCAAACTGGCTTCTTACATGAAACACACAGCAAGAACGACGGTTCCCAGGATCCGAAAGGTCGATCCGGTGCGAATACCGGATTATTCGCACGGCAAACTCGAACGAGTTTAATCAGACAGTGTACCTTGTTAATATTACTGCCCCGAAATATTAGAGATCCTGATAGAGCTAACTACCACGCTGGTGAAATACGTATTGTGCTAAATTCCCCAACTATTTTAGCCCATTTGTCTACAGGGTGTCTCAAGATGGTATACACGTGGAGGGGATGATTCTACATCAGAAAATATAGAGCAAATTTTTGTTTTGAAAAGGGCCTAACCGATTAAGATGGTCAAAACTACCCTTAGAGGTTTTACAATGGCTCTTGAACCATTCGAAAGCTGACCAATAAAAACCCATCTGAGTAAAATTTCCAAAAACTCCAAAATTATTTTTGTATGTATTTCACTAAAAAATGTCGTTTAAATATTTTTAAAACATGAAAAAATATTGTTAGAATCATATGTGCAAACCATATAATAAGAAATTGAGAAAATAAAAAATAATGCATGGAAAAAAAATTTCATGGTGGACAGGGATTTGAACCCTAGCATATCCACTCCGGAATTCGGTGCCTTAACAATTGCGCCAACCGGTGATGTATATATTCCACAGGAGACGATTTTTTCACTGTTTCAAATCGCATTTCTGAGGTAAAAAAATTGCTTAATTCAATGTAGTAACACTAATTAGAGCTTAATGTACCCCCACGGTAAAACCTGCAAGTCTAGCTTTCCTTCTAGCAGCAAAAACGTCGAAGAAGTTTGGTTTTTATTGTTTTTGACAATGATCTCCTACAACAAAAAATCTGAAAAAATCGAGGACACTACTTTTGATGACAGCTTATTAGGGCACTAAACAGTGAAACAGCATGTTTTCATATTTTTGAGAAATCTGCATTTTTCCGACGTTTTGAGTGTTCTTCATTTTTCACGATCATAGTTTGCAACCAAAAAATCTGAAAAAATTCTATAAAATGCGTCTTAAGACCCGACACGTGCCACATTTTTTTCAGAATTTTAGAAAACATCCGAGAGCGCGAAATCTAATTTACCCTATAACTACGGGCAAGCTAGAGGGCTGAAATTTTACTCAGATGGGTTTTTATTGGTCAGCTTTCGAATGGTTCCAGAGCCATTTGGAAACCTCTGAGGTCAGTTTTGACCATCTTAATCGGCTAGGCCCTTTAAAATTCAGGATATTCTTAGAATAGGAATCGTCTGACGTGTCTGTTCATAACCGACTCATTCCACTTCTTAAAAACAATCTCAAAAACAGAACTGCGTTTCGAAAAATCTTCTAAAATGAACCGTTAAATAAATATCAATTTGCGCCAAGGAAAAAGTGGTTGCAAATGTCCTGAGGAATCATCCTTTCCAACGAAATACATTTTTGGGACATTTCGTATTTTATGTACAGGGTGTTTCAAAAGTATATGTAAAAATTATTTTTTTATTGCATTCTATAGTACTCATCGCGACGAACAGAAGTCTCAATGGAACCGTAGGGGTCTCAATTCAACCGTTCTCTTAGAAAACGTCTCTAAAGATTCGCCAACTATTTTATTTGATATATCTGCAGGGTGTCGTAAAACGACCCGCGCGTTCTGTTCACAAAAATCGATTTCTTAAAAAACCAGAGATCGTAGACAAATTTTGAGACCAGATTTGAAATCAGCGTGAAAAAATCTACGGGAAATGATATATAGAAAAATTTAAAAAAATTCTTTTCTGCCCGTGGTAACGCAGAAACCACATTTTCTGGAAATTGTGGAAGTTTAACGAATTTTCTCAAGGTTAATAACCGTTCGTACCGTAATCTCCCTATTTTTCCCATATTCTGCAAGGTTTCAGCTTTAATTTCAAAAAAAATTCATCGCTCTACCTCATTTCTATCGAAAGTTATACCTTTTTGAAGCGAGGTAAGTCACTTGTACCAACCGTGCGGCCCTGATCGGGTAACGCAAACATTAGCGAAGATTGTTTAACGTTGAACCCGGGAAACGCAAGTTTTATTGGCAACTCGTAGGACACACTGTTCCATAGACAGAGACGAGAACACTTTTTGTCCGTGAACATCGACGAAGCGGTGGTAGAGTCTCTTTGCTTAACTTGATCATTATGTGTACAGCAAGATAATACTCTTCGTCACACGAAATATGTTTTCCCGCGGCGTGCTTCGATGCATGCTCTCGCTACGTTTCATGCACTTACGCTTGTTTCACACGATTCCACTCGCAAGCACATCGTCACAGCATCATCATGATGAAAGTTTGAACGAGAGTTCCGGCTTTTGATCGTCAATCGAGAATCAACGTCCCGAGGTCACCGTCCAATTTCCATTCGACGATCACCTGAAATCCGTTCGGCGACGAACTTCCGAAATCTCGAACACAACCGAGAAATTCAACGTAAAGAATCGTGTGTAAAATTTGTCTACGTACTCGGTACCACCGATCTAACTTTCAAGTATTGCGACGGAACAAATGATAAACTGATTTAGAGGTGATTTTTCATTCTCGCGGGTCTCCGGGAAAAAATCCGAAAAGGCTTCATCTCTGCTGCATGTTTCAGACTTCATTTGTTCAATGATTTTCCTCAGAAATCTTACGGTCTTCTCATTTCCCAGGAAAATTCCCGCTGTTGACGCTTTACCGACCGGAAGCCTATTCAAACGGGCTTCTAAATTTTTCTGAATAACGTTGGAGAGACTCCACCGTTGGTTATTAAACTATTCATTACGAAACCGTTAACTAAAAAAGTTGTACTTCGTTGAAAGATTCCTGAGGTCATTTGAAGAAAATCTTCAGGAAGGAATTATTTACCAAATTTATTTCTTCGGCTATATATCATTGGAAAAATGGCCAAAAATTCGATACACACCATGCTTGTTTATAAAATAATGTGAAATAGTTATTTGTTAGTTATACCTGCCGTCACGAGAGAACTATCATCTCTTACTCCACTACCCACTACCCATTTTCTTGAACCAATTAGGGCGAAGATGCGCAGCGACGAATGAAAACTGGTCTTCATGCGGTACGGTTCTCTCGTGACGGCAGGCGTTGTGCTCCGTAAACCTACTGTTAAATACAGATAGGTTTTAAATAATCTATGCATTTTTGTTGACTACGTAAGGGTTAAACAAAGCCGCGAATATGGTTTCCGCAAAGTTTAAATCGCGTCAGGAATCATCCGTTTCAAGGAAGTACATTTTTGGGACAGACTGTGGATTTGTTTAAGTCAGCGCTCGGATTTACTTACTCACGACCAGGCTTGCCATATTCCGTCCGTACCAGGCCCCTTACCGCTGCGCCCCTCGCCCATCTGCTGGGCTAAGCCCGCCTGGCTTGCCCCACTCCTCGTCACGCGTGCGCGTGGAGCAAGCTAACGGGTGTCCCATAAAGACCGTACGCTTATGTAAGCTGATTTATTTAGGAAAGGTAGGCTATTACTGCTATAATGAAATAAATTAAGTCGTGTATTGTTAAACAAATACAAAAGAAATACAAGCTGAGGTTTGAAAAATGTATATTTAGGCCTTGCTAATTACAGTCACTACTATCGCTTTCGCTAGTTACTTCTTCGACAATAATACTTTTAAATTCTTCTGGTATACTTTCTCTGAGATACATATTTTGGTTAAATTTTTGCAGAAAGTCATCGCTTATTACATAATTGTTGCATTGTGTATTAGTGTTTTTAAATTCAGAACAAAATGTATAGTATAAAATACTGCAAACGGCACTCTAAAACTTCGATCCTTGCTACACTGCACAGTTGCACACCAAGCGTCTGTAAACTGCTGTAAACTGAATAGCTGTCTTCACTTTCACCCAAGCCAAGTCGTCCGTGGCGTCGCGCGGAACAAAAGGACGCCCGTTAGGTTCCCTACCTGCTCCCACTGGCGAGGAGTGGGGCAGGCCAGGCGGGCTTAGCCCAGCAGATGGGCGAGGGGCGCAGCGGTAAGGGGCCTGGTACGGACGGAATATAGCAAGCCTGCTCACGACGGCCGAGTTTCAAAGGCTACGCCCCCCCCCCCCGTCCCGGCCGCGCGTCTCGCGTCCTAATCAGTGTCGCCAGATCGAGGAAATCGAGGGGATTACAGTTTACCCCCTCTCTGATGACCAGACCAGTCTACGGCCAGAGTTGGGCATTAATCGATTAAAATTTTAATCAGGATTGATTGATTAATGTGTACGATTAAAAAAAGAAATCGACGATTGATTCAATCGATTGATGAAGTTAATCGTCGATCGTTGATTAAAAGAAGAAATCATCGAAAAATCGACGATTGGATCAATCGCTTGACGAAGTTAATCGTCAATCGTTGATTAAAAACGAAATCATCGAAAGAAAGCATAAAAACTCGTAAACAGAGTTTGTATTATAGACCAAATGACAATACACTTAAACACAGATTAGATTTTTTTGAAAGTAAAGGAAGCAAAGGGGCGGGCACCGCACCACAGCTGGGCGGGGCCGGAAGGGTAAGGGGCTTGGCGGGACTCGCAGATGGCAACCCTGCTCGTGGCGCCTCACAGTGCGTCAGAATGCCCGTTTTTTGGACAAAATTCCATATCTTAAAAACTATAAGTCATATAAAAAAATGTTTCAAATAAAGAGTTATAGGGTATAAGGAGGAATATATGATGATTGTATTTGTTTGGTATTGTTGTAACCTTGAGAAGCTCTATGAAGATCACTTTTAAAATTTCATACGGTAATGTGCATTTTTGATTATGTATTCTAATAGGTGAGGTTAAGAAATGTTCAAAACACTACAAGAACATTATTTTTGCATAAACCGTGGTCAAGATATAAGCATCCAAAGTTGGCGTACCGTCTTTAATGGTATTGATTATACAAGTGAAACAAAAGTCAAAAGTCAAAATCGACAGTTTAGTAACGTGTTTATTTTCGTAGGATTTTATAATAAATAATATTGATAATAATAACCATTTCTCGAAAATCTGTGCGTACGTGGTTTCTGGGCGTCTATCTAAATAAATATTTTTTTAAATTAGGGGAGCAAGCTTGAGCAGAAAATTTTTATAGAATTCGGTAAAGAATACTCCTACGAATATTTTCTAACAAAAATCACACGGCTTTTTCGAGAAAAACTTAGTTACAGTTATAAGAATTTTCGATTTCACGTTTTAACAAACGTATCACTTTGAATCAATAAAATACGGCAAATAATAATTGTAAAAACCGCTAGGGAGCCAAAATAACTAGTACACACCGTGAACTAAATGATCCCTCGCAAATTATTCAATTTTTCTTTACCACAAATTCAATTCAAAAATTCAATTTTCTTTTACAACAAAAATTGACGTGTCGGATTATGACGGAAGGAACATGTTCTGTATCAATCGACGTTCAGTTTTTTTTCTGGCGAATGTTCATGAATAAATGGTATTTTTAAAATAGATTCATGTAAACAGATATACATTTTAGAAATATTGATTTTTTGATTTTTGCCCTCTTGGCCGACGCACTGTGCGCATAGGAGAACTATGGCCGCCACGAGGAGCGATACGCGCGGCCGGGTGGAGGGGGCGTAGCCTTGGAAACTCGGCCGCCGCGAGTAAGTAAATCGGAGCGCTGTTTTAAGTATTGCAAAATGGTGGCCGGTAAGTAAGGTGTTAAAGCTGGGCCAGTAGTAAAAATCAGTCGGGAATCGGTGTGTGTTAGGTGAGTATCGCTAATTCGTTCAAAGTCATCATGATCGTGCTCTGATCGCGACACCAGTTTTCAAGGTCTACGCATTAGACTACCCGGTAGTCCTCTTCTTTTATCTTGTGACCTGCTGGAACACCCATCTCACTGTGGGAATCCCACTTCCCTCCTTATGGTTATGGCTTCTATGTAAACTGGCTGACTGAATGAAATCTCTTTTACCATTTAGACAAGAATACGCTTACACGGAGATTCACATATTTCTACGGAGTAGCTCTTTTTATACTTCTACTTGCGCGCGTACAATGCTAATTGTTCGAACGTTTCGAGGAGGATGCTGACTAGCATAGAGACTGCTAAGTGTTTGAAATACAGCCTATATTATAAATATATTATCTATACAGGGTGGGGCAATAACTATTAGGACCTCAGATATCTTCGAAACTATAAGTTTCACAGAAATATTTGTTGAAATAAAATTGCACAATACGAAGGGGGCCATACGGTGACGATAACAGTTTTTTTGCGGGTGGAGGTACTTCGGACATTTGAAGGTCACCTTCATTTTTTCAAATGGAATGAGGTATTTTTTAATACATCAATCGCTGCAGCTGGATATTCGTTATAAAAAAGTACTAACCTATGTATGTCGAAAAGTTAGTAGTTCAGGAGATATTTCAATTTAAATAACTCTAAAATACCATTACCGTCGTGCTAAGATGTTACACAAGTAAGTAAACACTAACGTCTTAGTACGACAGTAATGGTATGTTGCAATGTGAATCCAACAACTGCACGGCGATCCAAATGGATACACGAATTTTATATTTGTAGAAATAAAATATGCCTTATCACGACCACTTTATTAATAATATTAATATATTATTATTTAGAAATGATTACATAAATGTGTAACAAATGATATAATGGAATACACGTGTTCAACTCATGGATAGCTAGACAACAACTGAAGATCGCAGGAACATCGATCCACACACATTGTGCAGATCTACATTATCGACTTTGACTGGCCAAACGGTCTGTGTCACAAGATGTCGCCTATTCCAACATGGTATTTTAGGGTTTTTTAAATTGAAATATCTCCTGAACTACTAACTTTCCGACATACATAGGTTAGTACTTTTTTATAACGAATGTCCAGCTGCAGCGATTGATGTATTAAAAGATACCTCATTCCGTTTAAAAAAATGAAGGTGACCTTCAAATGTCCGAAGTACCTCCGCCTGCAAAAAAACTGTTATCGTCACCGTATGGCCCCCTTCGTACTGTGCAATTTTATTTCAACAAATATTTCTGTGAAACTTATAGTTTCGAAGATATCTGAGGTGCTAATAGTTATTGCCCCACCCTGTATAATAGCTCACACGTCACACTCTGATCGAATTAAAGGAACGTGCGTTATGAATGTCATAGCAATTATATACATATATTATATTTATATAATACGAACTATATCTCTTCTGTTTTATTTTCATCTGTACATGTACACGGAATAATTTCTGTCGTCGACAATGTTCTGTATCTATTCTAATCGACTTTCTGGTTCTATTCAGGAGTACGTTTTAACACGCTCACTGTCGAACGAAATTATCTTTCTTCAGATAAATCATTATTGTACTCGAACTGGATCAACTTCCAACAATCGGTCAAATTGAACTGAGCTAAAATTTTACACGCAGCCTTGTTTTGCTTTAAAAACATGTCTCCGGCGACTCGACAAAACATTTCTTATCATTTTAGTGTTGGTTTCTACCTTACCGGGATTACGTTTAGTAAAAATTGACCCTCATCCGTCCATTGTGGTGATTCGACACAGTTTTTCCGAAATAAGTTACACTTTTCTGTTGCTTGTAGATAAATTCAGGGACCATGACTGTTATAATCAAAAAGAAGAAAAGGATTATAAGTAACCGTAAATTTCTCTTGTTGATAAATGTTATCGTTGGGAGAAATTCATTTCGATCGCTTGTAACAGTTATAAATGAGAGAAATTTATTTGGATCGCTCGTAACAGTTATCAATAACAGAAGTTCCTTTCGATCGCTCATAATAGTTATTGATGAAGGAAATTTGTAACAGTTATTATTAAATAGTACAACTTTCAAATGGTAGATAAACAATTATTTTATAAATTTTTTATTCGTAAGATTAATTGCTACAGTCAAAATTTAATCCAACAAACAAAATCAGATCTTGTGTTGTTCTTATGGTATGTTGATTCGTCTTCTTGTACGAAACCTTCTCAGTAAATAAAGAGAGTGGACAACTCAATAATTAAATAAGCAACCAAAACGAATTTTCTCATCAGTGATTATTATGAACAAGTGAAAAGAAATTCGATCATCGGTAACTGTTATGAGCAACCGAAACAGTTTTTCTTCATCGATAACAGTTATCGACGAGGATCCAATTTTTTGGACACTAATAACTGTTATTTGTAACCAAAAAGTATAAAAATCTATATTTGTTAATCATTCTGTTCTTCGATTTTCTTTCTTTATATTTTGTGTACCTCAAATTTCAATAATAATCAACTTTTTATTAATGAGTTTTATCGTAGAAACTTTTTAAATAACTGCCATTTTTGGTCCCTGTTTTTGAAAGGTGTACGAATACTTTCTACCCCCACTGTTTGTGCAAAATTTTAGCTCAATCCGATTTGAACGATTTTAACTGTTACAAACGATTTTAAAAATTGTACTCTTATCATATCAACAAATTCTGGTACGATAGTTAACGTGTTAATGTGTGGAAGAAATTGTAAGAATGGATTTGAAATTCCACGATTTCGAAATGTCAAAAAAATAATTTAAATCTCAACAACACTTTCCAACAACTAAATCCATTTTTCCAACGTCGTTCCCTTGTTACAAGAACAGCTTGCATACATTGTTCTCTTTACAGTTGAACATTTCTGTAAATAATTACGCTAGAGTTACGGTTGATTAAAAGCTAGTGTAACGTAGTAAGAAAAAAAAAACAACAACATAGCTCATTGAAGCTGATCGATAGCATTAGAGAAAACATTTGGAGAATTCTATTCGAGTTTTTTGATTTTGTTGATTAGCTCTTTGACGAATATGGATGAATATGTTGCGGTTGATGAATTAAATACGATTTCGATGATTCGTTTGTTAGTTTGTTTGTTAGTTCTGTTGTTTGATAATGCAGCATAAACAACGATATAGGTAATGCTCTACGGAGACTTTCGAAGTGAGCAATAATTGGACCAGGTTCTGTTTCCACGCAGAATATTTTATAGCCGGTCTCTAAGTCCTCGATTAGTCTGAGATATGTGATTAACGAATGTTTCACGTTTCCAGTGAATTGCTCAATATTTGGCCGAAAAAAGAAGCAATACAAGGATAAGTATCTCGCTAAACACAACGCAGTGTTTGACCAGCTGGATCTGGTCACCTACGAGGAGGTCGTCAAACTTCCGTGTAAGTGAAACATTTGTCTCTAACACAGCGGTTCCCAACCTTTATGCTACTACGCCTCCCTAAAAATATTTTTTTCCGCGCCTCCCTATTTATACCCGAATTTATACTGTTACTTTACGATGTGAAGTTTATTTATTTGTAGTTATTATGGGTATAAACATTAATTTTTTTATTAAACATTTTGGCGCCTCCCAGGTTGGGAACCGTTGCTCTAACATGAAAAAACAGCTTAGTATAATACGTATGTTGTAGCGTTAATTTTATCGAACTATCGTTAATATTTTTCGAACGTGTCAACAGATCCTGCATTCAAACGGAAAACACTAGTCTTATTAGGAGCTCATGGTGTTGGTCGTCGGCAAATAAAAAATACGATCATCGCGAAGCATCCCGACAAATACGCCTATCCTATTCCACGTAAGTAGAAAACAGCCTTTACCATTTTTATAGTACAGTAAAGTCGCGATTCTTGTCAAACAGGCTGTGTTCTGCACGGACAACCATCGCATACCGACATTATTTCTTTATGACCGCGTCCACCGCGCCGACCGGCCGAGAGTAAAAACGAAAAGCCGAACGTAGACAAGGACAGCATGTAAATACGGATTGCGCGGCCGAAGCGTATCGGTGTGAACCACTACTAATCGACGTAATCGAATGTACAAGACTTCTTTATTTCTCATTATTTTTTTATGGGACTTTCGCTAACTTATTTCTGACATTTTTCTGATTAAAATAACACCAAACACGATATACTTCCAACTGTATTTAGTGGTTCGACGTAATCGACTTAATCGAATGTACAAAACTTCTTTATTTATCCTTATTTTTTTATGGTACTTTCGCCAACTTATTTCTGACATTTTTCTGATTAGAATAACACCAAACACGATATACTTCCAACTGTATTCAGTGGTTCGACGTAATCGACGTAATCGAATGTACAAAACTTCTTTATTTATCCTAATTTTTTTATGGGACTTTCGCTAACTTATTACTGACATTTTTCGGATTAGAATAACACCAAACACGATATACTTCCAACTGTATTTAGTGGTTCGACGTAATCGACTTAATCGAATGTACAAAACTTCTTTATTTTTCATTATTTTTTTATGGTACTTTCACCACTTTATTTCTGGCGTTTTTTCTGATAAAAAATAGGACCAAACACGATATAATTTCAACTGTATTTAGTGGTTTAATCGACGATGAAAGTTTCGGGCGCAAGGGAGGACAGCGTATGGAGAAAGGCGTCGACGTCGTGTTCGTTGTCCATTCTTGCGCCCGAAACTTTCATCGTCGATTAAACTACTAAATACAGTTGAAATTATATCGTGTTTGGTCTTATTATTATGAGAAAAACGCCAGAAATAAAGTGGTGAAAGTACCATAAAAAAATAATGGAAAATAAAGAAGTTTTGTCATTGGATTAGTAGTGGTGCACACCGATATACCCGAGCCGAAATCAATCATGGCCGCCCCGCGGCGTTGGCCGTCAGTGGAGCGGGTGGGCACCTGACAACTATCGCGTACGCGGTAGCTGACAAATATCGCGACTTTACTGTAATCACAATATTCCACTAAACGCAACGTGTTGTCTTAGTTATTATTTATTTATTTATTTGCAGTTTAACGATTTTATAAAAACGAAACACCCTGCATAACAGTAGTTTTTAATTCTTCTAATGTTTTTACTGTTTTTAATTACACCTACTCATATTTTTGTCACAAATGCGTAAAATCCGCTGTCCATTAATTAACCATAACCAAAAGATGGGATATTGTTTCGCAGATACAACGGGGCCTCTGCGGAACGACGAAGACAACAGTTGCAATTACTATTTCGCGTCGCACGAAGAAATGCTGGCCGACATAGCAGACAATGAATACCTCGAATACGGTGAGGAAGAAAGCCATTTTGAACAGCGCAGATTAATCGAGAATTGTTAGTGATAAATGATTGAATAATATGTTTTGTTATATAGGCACACACCACGTTTCCATGTTCGGAACGAAACTCGAAACGATTCGTAAAATCCATGAAGAAGGAAGGATAGCCATATTGGATGTCGAACCACAAGCCTTGAAAGTGTTACGCACGGCAGAATTTGCGCCTTATGTCGTTTTCATCGCTGCTCCAGTATTCGAGAACATGCCCGACGTAAGTACCGTGCATCGATCGTTAATCTCCTGGGGAGACAGGGGATGTAGCTAACTATTGCCACGGGGTTAACTAGTTAGACGATTAATCGAGCATTGACGAGATTATGAAGCTTCAGCACTTCCGCTTAATCAGAAATTCCCTGCCTCTCAAAGTATTTCGAGCGGTACCCTTAACTTAAATGGTTTCTCTCGCTAATCATCGCTGTACAAGACCGTACGATAATTTGTCATTCTAAAACCAAATCCGAAAGTAAAATCGCTCATTTTCGAAAAAAACATTGATTCATGTAAAAATGCATGATTTCGATGAAAAACAAGGTGTTGCGCGAGAAATAAACATGCTAGACGGTTCAAGTTTGAGTGAAAACTTACAGGGTGGTCCATCTTAAATGCTTTGCAAATTTTATCTTTTCCTCAAGGCGATTTTTCCGGAGTTTTAGAGTAAACGGGCTCTGAAAAAAGGTCCGTGACCTTGAATGACCTTGAACAATTATAGTCACTAAATTCGTAACGAAAGGGACTATCCTTGTAGATGTTTAAGAAAGGGTAGTTCCATTTAAAAAAATGTAGGTGACCTTGATACCTAAAAAAATGATATAAAAACAAAAATTTCTTTGGTATCGTGTGAGCCCCATTTTACCATTCAACTTCGTCCTCAAGATATTTAATGTATCTTTGCAAACATAAAAGATGTTTGAGGTGAAAACGTTAGGTGACTCACCTTGTGTAGAGAAAGAAAGTTGAACACACGAATAAGAGTTATTCGCTTCATCATGGAACTATATTGTAATTTTAAGGGATCATTACGAGTATCGATAATGAATACCAGTAAAATCTGTCGCTACATATCGCATATATCGGAATAGAATGCCTAGGGTACTCGGGTGGAGCTACTTTGGGCAAAGTAGAATTTCGAGCCCCTAAACCCAGCTGAATAACTTTAGGAGAAAAACGTAGAATTTAGATCTTGGATCTTTGTGTTCGGAGCCACCTTTTGCTTGGGGCCCCGGGCTTTTGCCCAAGTTGCCCATAGGGTAACGCGCCACTGCCGGTACATAACGTGTGAAGATAATGCAGGACTGTGTGGACGATACTACATGCGGAGATTTTTGTTTGCAGTGCGACGGCAGCCTGGAGAGAGTAACGAAGGAATCGGACTCGCTGAAGCAGGTGTACGGGCACTTCTTCGACATGACCATCGTGAACAACGACATCGATGACACGATCGCGCAGCTGGAGGCCGCGATGGAACGGGTCCATACGACACCGCAATGGGTGCCGGTGTCCTGGGTCTACTGACAGCGAACCACGCCAGTCCGTCACATCAACGTCGCAGACTGCAACGGCTCGTCGAACGTGAAGCTATGATCGTCGGATCGCGATCCACCGAACGGCCGGTCGGAGAATCTCGAAAATCTCTATCATTTCGGGGGGAGAATGGTGACGTTCCCTGCACGGGACCGCAGCTACTCGCGGTGCTCGCTGCGTGTCGAAAATACCGTGGTCAATTCGGGACAGACAGACGGCGCGTACATATACGTCGGACCAATCGAACGAACAAACGAATGATACATTTCACCGTCGATCCTACGACCGATATCTGTGTAGCACGATAATTTCGCGAGGGCGTGTCACTTTGGCCGTGTGTTCACGAAGAGATCTTTTTCCATTGATGCTGCCGCTGACGCTGTCGCTGCTGCCGCCACCGCTGCTGTTGCATCAACATTATTGATTACTCTGTATTGTCATCGCTGTGTAGCGTTCGGGTGGAGAGAGGCAAAGAGACAAAGCTGGAGTGTCGCGGCCTCGGGGGCGCAGAACACGACAATCAAAACGCAAGAGGAACACTAAAACGATTCAGATAATCAACGTATCCCCTCGAAACAGCATTTTAGAGGATCGGATAAGCCGATCGCACACGCGTGAATGTAACTGGTCAGCGTGTACCCCGAACACTGTCGACGATCGCACACAAGCTTTCTCTCTTTCTCTCTCCACGGCCGAATCTCGCTTATTTCTTTCCACTTTTCTTCTCTCTGTGTCTGTCTCCGACTTCCGTTCTTTCGTTTTCGCATTTCCTTCTCGAGACATTCCCGGTGCCCGTCGATTATCGCGCGCGCGCACACCGACACACGTACACGGAGTTTCTTCGTCGTTGTTCTTCTCTTCGTCAGTCGACACGATTCACACGAAGCCGACGAGACGCGACGGGAACCGTGCTAAGTATTACCAAAGAGTATCGAACGAGCACAATCCGCGAAGCACCCGCGATTCCTCCATCGGACGCAGATTCAGGGACAAACACAGTGACTAATTATCGACGGGGGGGGCGGGTGAGGGTTCGTTGAAAAGACGAGGGGTCGAACGGTCGTTCGAGCTGTTCGTGAATGTCGACCGAGTGAACACACACACACACTTGTACCGTTTATCCGAGAAATCTGTCAATCGACTATCCGTAAAGAGAACCTATTATTGCCTCCTATCGTACTCTCTTGTAAACTATTTACACACGAAGTGAAGAAACTAGGACAGCGCTGGTCGATAGTCTGAACCCACCGTTAAATAGTCAATCCGTTCAAGTTGAAGGTACATTGGACTATCGACAAACTAGTCGTTTACTCGTAATTTTAAGCAGTAGGAGAATCTTCGCCGATTTCGTCTAGTACTTCGAGAACGTCTACGACGAGGCTGCTCGCCGTCATCGACGACAGCCTACGTTCGAGTATATGCGCGAGCGCTACTCTCCTTTCAATCGTTTATTCTCGTTTCAATTCCGTTTCGTTCCGACACTGTCCTGCTCTCGAAAGATCTTGGTTTCTTCCGTTTCGATCCACCGCCAGATCCGGGACACGTCCGAACATTTTTCCGTTCAAACCTGTCCGCTAAACCTTCTTCGGAGTTCGCCGAAAAACGTACGCACTGTCGCGAGTAATGCGCTGTTCATTTTCGTTACAACATCCGCAAGAAATTTGAACTCCCTACGAGTTTCCACGACAAAGTTTCTCGATCTGTCCCGAGAACTTAACATTCATGTTCACTTCTTGCCTTCGTACCGCGTCTCAGAGACATCGTGGAGCTAGAACGCCAAGCTTGCTAACTCACCGGACACTTATTCAAAGGATGGGTTTTTCGATTATCATCCTTTCGCATTCGTAGCTATTTTATAGAATAATTTTATAGAAATATTATCGTATATAATAGCTACATCTAATAAATATGAAACAATAAATGATTTTATTGTTTTAATAACAATAAATGATTTTATTGCTTGACAGCTGGAAGCTTGAATTCTTGAATTACCATTTTGTTGAAGATAAGTAAGTGTCTGGTGATTTATGGACGGGAGTGTATGTGCAAAGTGGTTTAAGTCATGTATCTCTTGTTTCGAGATTTTTCAAGAATTCCATATAATGTTGAAATAACAAGCACTATCTAACGATTTATTTTTGACAATATCGTAAAAAAATTACATTGAGT
Source organism: Lasioglossum oenotherae (assembly GCA_028455765.1). NCBI lineage: Eukaryota > Metazoa > Arthropoda > Insecta > Hymenoptera > Halictidae > Lasioglossum > Lasioglossum oenotherae. The sequence continues at coordinate 4,409,855 of CM052281.1, read as the reverse complement.
TAATTCAGTTTAAAATATAATTTCCTTTAAATTTTCACTTTGACCACTTTCATAATTATGGGCACATATAATGTCAACTTAACCGTTTTACATTTTCGACCATCGCGTTTATAGACGCCATAGAGACCTCGGTGTGAAATTGTAAGGCAAAGGAAAGGAAATCTAGAAGCAGATCAAACCTTGCTCTGAACGTGCGAATACAGCAACTAACTTGTAGAAGTTTGTACAGAGTGTTTCAAGATACAGGGGGACTGCATAGACATCCATCTGTAATGTCATTAAAGTATTTAAATATTTTCTCCGTTTTGTGTTTGAACTACAGTAAAGCCACGATCTAAGAAAAACGGAAACTGCGGGAAACTAAGAAAAACGAATATACCCCTGCAATTTTTGTGGACGAGTTCTAAGAAACTAGAATCACATAAAAATCTTAACCTAACCTAGACCTTCGCCTACTTATTTCGGGCATTTTTCCGATTAAAATGACACTAAACACGATATAATTGGATAATAAATAGTAGAACCACAGAATCTTTTTCTTAGATCAAGGCTTTACTCATATCCGTCTAGATATAATTTGTGGAGACCTTCTACTATTTCAAATTGTTGTCAATTTATCACGACAGAAAATTGTGAAAATTTATGTACGTACACTTATTTGCAAGTATTGTTTACACGTTGTTTCGCGAGTTCAGCTTGCTGGCCACTGTCTCAGAGACGTTTACACGTGTCACGAGAGTCTCCCTCGCTGAAAATGACACAAGTTACTTGCTAGTGTATTCGCACCTTTAGACAAGCCTGGAAAACAGATTGCTCGTGAGCTGTCGATGCTCGAGCACCTACCCCCGCTACCACTAGATAATGGAGGTGGATGTGGTGGGGGTAGCGGCGGTGAGCAATCAGTTGGCCATGCCTAAGACATCGAATCGAAGAGGTTATCGAGCAAATGTCGAGCGAATCTTGCACTCACGAAGGCAAACTTTCTAGCAAACAGAGGGTAGATTTGATTAGCAAAAGTATCGTATGCCAGCATTTAGAGTCGACAAACCTTTTGCTCAGCTTTTGCCCGAGATTCGCCCTCTTCTAGAGCGAGGTTTGGTCCGGTTTTATCAAAAAAATATATATCAAATAGATATCAAAAAAAGATAATCGTGCATAAAAGGCCCCACCTGACCCATTTCGATGATTTTCTAATATGTTGTTAGGGTGAAGATTCTGAACAACTTTTTCGTATACATGTATCCGCCGCTCAGCGTTAATTTTGGAGATATTCGTGAGAAACTGCTGCATTCACAGCAAAACTGAGTTCCATGAAATTCGAAATTGTTGAACAATTTAAAAAATTGAAGATGTCATCATTGCGGGAAGAAGTAACATTTAATTTAGTTCCTGTTTCTTACAAACGGGGCAGAAAATTTTTACTTTGCGTAAAGATTCGTGTTGGTTTGGGTTAGTTTTCTTTTTTCGAGTTGCCAACTCTGACAGTTCTCCCATTCAACAATATTAAATAATAATATATATAGTACAACGTTGTACCGCGGACGTGCGCACATAGATAAAATTCAAAAAGGCTGTAAAAAATTGTTAATTTCTTTCATCGAATTGTTCAAAGTGTGAAAGTTGATTTTTCCCGAAATGTCGCGTGCTTCTTCGAAAAAGATGTTGAGAACATTCAGTTTTACAACATTTTGGAATTTTAAGAGAATCGGCGAGGTGGTATCCTTTTTTACACAATTACCCAAGAAAAATTTGCGAAAGCCGAGTCTGATTGCGATCGGGATTTGCCTGAAAATTCGTAGGAAATCGGGATCAAATTGCTTGCTTAGGATAGCACCTAATCTCCAGCAGGGTGTCCATCGAAGAAAACCGATCGACGACGCCGCTGTTTCGGGCCGGTTTTCGATCGGACTTTCGTTGTTTCGTGGCGAGATTACGTTCCGCACACGTCAGAACACACACGTACACACCGTCGACCGCGTAAACGGGATATACATATATACATATATACATATATATATATATAAAAAGAAAAAAAAAAGAAAAAAAGAGAAGAAAAGAAAAAAAGAAAATATCACTCGGTTCGCATTGCACCCTTGTACAAAGCGCATAACTGAATGACGAAGTAACAAAACGCGGTTTACTATACGATATTTATAAACACGTAAAAACTCAAGTAAATAGATAGAATATACCAGCTATAATGAAATAATACGAAGAAGAAAAGAAAAAACACCGTCTCGCGTTTAACCGGAGAAACGGGGGTGTAAAAGTATGAGATAAGAAACAAATGAAAATTCTAGAACACGTAGACACACACACACACGCGCATAGAGGCACACAGAAGGCACACGTACATGCGTGTGTGTGTGTGTGTGTGTACCATGTAAACAGAAAAACTATACACATACACACACACACGAACACAGAGGACTCACACTATACTATTCTACATGCGTATGAGAAGAAAAAGAGAAGCAGACAACGCGGATCCACCAGATATACAGATTTATCGATTAGGTGATTAATTAAACGAGCGATTAAATAAATTAATTGTGTAACTAATTAATACTGAATTACTAGAAGACTAATTAGAGAGAAATTTGCATATGCAGCCCATAGAACGAAGGAGTGAATGCGTGTACGGACGGGGTATGGTGTGAATCTCTTGCAGTGGCGATCCCGTGAGAAATAAAAATGAAGAAGAAGAAGAAGAAACGCTGCGACCGGCACTCGCGCGGACTTTGTTCAGAGAAATTGTTCGATTACAGCTCAACTAACTTGTAAAGATCTCGAATAATAATACGCACACACGAATATACACGCATACACTGTTCCGCGTGGCCCGCGGACGCGTGTAGGTACTCACACGACACGTTTTACTCTGTTCTTCCTAATCGAACACGCGCGCGCTGTATTTACTTAGAGATCGAAAGAGAGAGAGAGAGAGAGAGAGAGAGAGAGAAAGAGATTGCGCGGGAGTTTAACACGTATTAAACAATACGGTTCGAATACATATTGGATTGTATGTGTAGGTCGATGTACGAATGGATAGAGAAAGAGAGAGAGAGAGAGAGAGAGAGAGAGAGGAGATAGAGATGTGTGATGACAGAGAGGAGGATAACAAAAAATAAAATGTGTAATTTAGGCGACGTCCGAGGCGGAAACCAACCGCCGCGACATTTAGCTTGTCGACAAACGTTCCGAACAGGCCCAATACTCGCACGAAGACAAGTCTGAAATCGTTAACTGACAAGAATCGTCGCGTAGATGATGAAGACGAGAGAAGAGAACAATGTATACCCGTGGGGAGATATCGGTGCCCGGTATGAATCGTGTTTAGTGTGAGTGTGACGATAACCATTCGTGAGCGCAAAGGATGAACGAACGAATCTTCGGTGATTTTGTAATATTTCTTATAAGTTATAGCTGCCATATCCAAGTAAAAACTAAGTACTAGGTGCGCTGAGTGATTATCTGACGACGACTGTTACGATTAACGATTCCGATTTGGTTTGCCGATTATGAGGATGATTACGAGGAGGATGATGATGGTAATGACGACGATGACGAGGATGATAACCGTGATTGATCCTATTGTGCTTCTGCAAGCGTGTGTCCGCGACTTTGAATGAGTTACGCTAAGATGTTGAAAGACGACGGGTCTAAAGAAAACAATAAACAATTCATTACAATTATGTAATTATAAATAAGAGGAAGAGATGAAGAGTATTATAAACACGTTGTTAATTGAATTAATAAAACTAGCCCAAAGTGTCGCGCGTCTTCTTCTTTCGCGACCCTCCGCTGAAATCGTAAATTGTAGGGTACACTTTGCCGGACTCGAAATTAGTATCTTTCTGCTACGAATTATTGTGTATTTGGTATGTGATCCAGTAGATTTTTACCCGGAGAATCTGCAGATCGAAGTTTCGATCCTGTAGGATCAATGGTACAGGAGTTATGCTTGCTTAAAGCTGAGCATTTTTGACAGGTAAGGGCGCCGCCATATTGGTTTGTAGTGACGACGCCAACCGCTTACCTTGCCGCCTCCCCGCCCCGCCTTAATCTCAACCAACTGTTCAGTTGGTTACGGCGCGCGACCGTCACTAGAAACCAATATGGCTTCGCCATTATTTGTCACAAACACTGCAATTTGCTCAACTTTAAGCAACCATAACTCCTGAACCATTGATCCTACAGGTGCAAAACTTCGTTCTGCATCCGCGCCGGGTACAAATCTACTGGATTTCATACCAACTACAGCATAATTCGTAGGAGAAAAGTACCAATTTTGAGTCCGGTGAAGTAACGAGCAGCCAAATTGTAGTCTTATTAGAAAAACATTTCTTGTGACATATTTGTAGATAGCGTTAGGTCGTTCGGAAAGTAATTTAATCGTTTTCCGTGTAGAGATGGCATTGTTTCGATTTTTTATTACTAGACTGCGGATGTTTATGCAATTTTATTATTTTTTTCACATGAATTTTAAGAAAGTACTAATAAATAGGAATAAAATACTATTATACTAATTAAAATAATATATAAAAATAATAATAATATATAAAAATAAAATAAGTAGGAATAAAATACTAAGGTAGTTGCCTTTGCAGGTCTCAAATACAATAAGAATGGTACTGAATTCTTTGGAATTTTATGTTCCACCCTCTTTTGAACATTTTTAGAAGCAATAAATGCATAAATATCCGCAGTGTACTTATTATTTATATTGCTTAACCGTATTTTAAATCGCAAAATATTAAACAGCTGGAGTTAAACAATTTATCAGCGAAATTTTAGACAACACAATGCAATAAAACGCACATCGGAATGCATTTTACAATTGATTTGATCTAACCTCTTACAATCCAATCATTCGGCTTCAGGCTGTCGTTCGTTTAAACTTAAATGATCCTATATCATAAATTGCCACCATTCGTCTTTAATTTCAGCATTCAAACGTTTGAAAATTCTTACAATCCACTCAATATTCAATAAATTTTGTTCCAGCTGGCGATCGTGATTTGTACAGTTTCCGACACTGCTTCGTATTTTGTTTCTAACAAAGGCGACTATGTCATAATGTGCGATCCTGCATCTTTAATTTAGGCCCTCAAGCATTCAAGGGAACCTTCTCCACATCTCACAACGATACACGTTTAATATTGTAATTTTATTCATGAAAAATATAGAATATTAATTGCAACAGTTCATGTGTTCTTCTTTGCCCACCTTGTACATGAATATGTACAAAATCTTCCAAATTAGACAAAAAATCAGTATTGTAATAATTCTTTCCGATAACATTCCGGGCGGCTGACTTGTCGTTGACTTGTACTACTGAATTTCGTGCCACCTCCTTCGACATCATGTTCTCCTAATACAAAACTCAATTTTCGAGATTTTCGAAAATTTTCGCCAATTTTCGACCGTCTGACTTGTCGTTGACTTGTACTACTGAATTTCGGATACCTCCTTCGACATCATG